>JANHAO010019271.1:0-13296 GCA_026873985.1 Saraca asoca
TATCTAATCCACAGAATGTTTAGTGGTGGATGTCATAGCACTCAATCAAATTGGTCTAGGGCACCCATCTACACTAACAATATAAACCATCAGAAAGGATGCCATAACCAACTACACAAGAATCATAGTCAATATAAACTCTTCCATTATTGAAATGAAAAGAATATCCATACTGATCCAAAACAGAAATAGAAATCAGTTTTCTCCTGATAAAGGGTACATAAAATGTGTCTTTTAATTCTAAAACATGACTAGATGACAACTCTAATGTGTCTTTTAATTCTAAAACATGACTAGATGACATCTCTAAGCTAACAAGCCCTATGTGCTTCACTTCTACTTTGCTCTTATCTTCAACTGAGACCTCCAACTCTCCATCATTTGGTCTCCGACTCCTTGTGAATACTTGCAAGGAGTTTGAGACATGAATAAATGCTCCAATATCCAACCACCAAGAATTAGGAGGAATATTAACCAAGTTTGATACAAAATAGACTAGGACTAAGGGGATACCTTTCTTCTGTTTTTTCTCAAGCCAACTCTGAAACTTATAGCAGTTAACTCCCTTATGCCCATACTTCTTGCACCAGTTGCAGTTACCCTTAAAAGACTTCTTGGATGACTCAGCTTTTTTCTTATCAAAGATTGTTTGAACTTCTTCTGTCCCTTGTCATGTTTCTTTTTCTATGCAAAATCATGAGTAACAGCTTGAACAATATAAGTTGTGCCTTTCTGCATATTTTTCTCCTCTTAAACAATAATAAAAATTAACTCATTCACAGTTCATTCCCCTTGAGTAGTATTATATGTAGTCCTCATTACACTGAACTGTGGAGGAAGTAACTCTAGGATCTGTTATGTAAGATAACTCTCACCCAATTCTACTTTCATGGCCCTCAATTTGTTATAATAGTGAACGAGCTTCATGCAGTGCTCGCGCACACCACTCACACCATCATATTTGATTTTATTCAGGAGAGACAAGCAATGTCCTTTCTCAGCTTTGTAAAACTTGACAAATTTATCTTTAAAAATTCCTTTGCATTGCCAATCTTTGGAATACTTTTCCTGATGGTCCTATCTATGTGATAGGACATGAACATCAAGCAAACCCTGTTGGAGTGCTCCCACTTACTGTATATAGCCCTCTCTTGCTTAGAAGAGGCAACAGTGGGTACAAGAGGTGCATCTTCAATCAAAGCCATATCCATGTTCATTATGGCTAAGCTTAGCTTCATGAAATCTACCCAATCATCATAATTTGTTTCATTCAAAACAACCGCTAAGTTAAATCTCGTAGCAACAGAAGCAACTACAGGAACATAAAACTGGAGATTTTTTTAATCAACTTTAAAACCATGAATAAAATAAATATGATTGATATCATATTAAAGCCCCCATATCACTATAATTGTGCCGATAGGGTCCTTAATCACAGTACATAGGTACACTCCCACAACTTAAATACCATATCTTAAGATTTAACATCGATAGGACGTTTAAAATAAAAAAATATAGTATTCAAGCAACAATAATTATATCAACCAATTATGACACTGAGCACCAACAATGTACATTAGAAACACAATGTATACATAACCTTTTGTCACAATTAGTCCCGCGATAAGTGAGCACATAAATGGACAAAATAAATAAAATAATAATTTTGGGCATTTAAAAAATAATTTTCCAAAATTCAAAAGCCATTTAAAAAAAAATAATGTATAAATGATTTTGAAAAATTAATTCTATATCAAAATGGTGCTACTAAGAAGAGTACACAATATATGTAACATCCAATAATGTCAAGAGGACACATAAAAATTGTCAGGCTAAAATTTCAAGAGTATACTATTGAAATTCACTTTTATTTCTCAAAAATTTAAAATAAAATAGATATATTGCCAAAAAAAATTCTAGAAAAAAAATCACCAATGGACAGGAAATACAAAATAATTGAGGTCTAAAAGAAGAACCGAGACAAGAGATAGCGGCGTGTGGCTTTATGCGCCTCACGCGTCGACTGGCACGAATAGGCTTCGCACATGAAAAGGCAGCAAAGCTGCCCTACCCGATTTTTTTTTGGCTCCGAACCCAGATCCAACCCGTGTTTAACCCAGTTTCAGCCCTTCCAGACCCAAGATCCACCCAAAAAATTGCAGATTTTTTTTTTTTTGAAAAAAATTGATTTTTGGGTGAATGTTACATGAAAACAAAATAGGATTTAGACTCTAAAATTTCCATCTAACAAAACCTCTAATGTAATTTTATTATGCAATCAACACAAAAGGAGAATTTTGGGGTTTTTATATTATGGGGTGTTTGGTAGAGGGAAAGTTTTTACTTTCCCAGAAATCTTAACTTAGGAAACTTTATTTCCCATGTTTGGTATTCATTTTTTAAAAATACATTCCCAAAAAACTAAAGATTCCTAGGAATTATTTTTTACTAACTTTCCCACAAAATCATTCCCATGGGAGGAGGTGGGAATCTTAATTTCCCATAGATATGGGAATGTTTTTGTGGGAAAAAAAATAAATATACCATTTATTAATGAGAAAAAAGATATATATATCCTTCACTTTCTCTCTCATCTTTTTTCATCATTTCTCACACTTTCTCTCTCATCCCCTCTCTCACACTCTCTCTTATCCTGTATCTCACTTTCTCTCTCATCCTTCCTCACTCTCTCTTATCCTCTCTCATCCTTTCTCTCACTCTCTCTCATCCTCTCTCACATTTTCTCTCTTATCCCCTCTCTCACTCTCTCTCATCCTCTGTCTCACTTTCTTCCTCATCCTTCCTCACTCTCTCTCATCCTCTGTCTCACTTTCTCTCTCATCCTTCCTCACTCTCTCTTATCCTCTCTCACTCTCTCTCTTATTCTCTTTCTGTCTCATCCCCTTTATTACTTTCTCTCTCATCCTTTCTTGCCTCTTTCTCTCTCATCCCCTCTCTCACTTTCTCTCTCATCTCTTCTCTCACTCTCTCTCATCCTCTATCTCACTTTCTCTCTCATCCTCTCTCATTCTTTCTCTCTCATCCCCTCTCTCACTTTCTCTCTCATCCTTTTTCTTATATTTTCTCTCTTATCCTCTCTATTTTTTTAACTTAAAATAGATAGGGGTATTTTGGACAAAAATATCAAGATTTCCAAGAAAGTTACATTAGAATCAAACGTGGGGAAGTCTAATATTCCCAGGAATGTTTAAGGTAAAGCAAACACATTTTTAACATTCCCAGAAATCATGATTCTCAGGAAATATGATTCCTAGGAACGAAAAAAGAATCAGTGTACCAAATGCCCCCTTAGAGTTCTTGAAACCAAGAAAACCCAAAGTTGGGTTTTAACTTAAAAAACAAAAACAATTCAATCTTGCATGAATTTCAACACAATAAAAGGTGATTTTTACTCAAAATCCTTAGTCTAACCAAAACCCTAAATCAATTGCATCAATTAAACATCATAACACAAGAAAATCAAAGGATTTTGAACTTAGGGTTCTAGAGGAAATTTCAAAAATCTATTTGATTTTCCACACAAATCTATCAAAATTACCCATTAATCATGTGATTCCATGTTATATCTAACCTACTCATACATTAAACATGCAATTATAACACAAAATCATGAACAAAACAAAATCTTTAATATATATTTATGCTATGGCCGAAAACAACATGAACTAAAATAGAAGAAAAAATTAAAATTCAACTATTACAGGCATAGATCAACCTGCAACAGACTCTGATACTACTTGATAGAAATTTCATAATCTTAAAAGAAATTTTACAATAATTGTAATGTTAGATCTGTAGGTAAACTTATAGTATATACCAATAATTTAAGATTTAGAATTATTTGAGAGACATGATGAATTCATATTCTTAAACTTGGAAGTAACTGCTTTGTATAAAGATAAACTGCTCTCTTGACTATAATAATGATAAAAACAAAAACGTATTACTTAATAGGCAGTAGCACGCATATTATAGCAGAGACTAGGGACTCTTCATATGCAACCAAATGAGTTATTGGATTTAACCTACTCATCATCAGTTAACCTAATGCAATGACCCAGTAAACTCAATCTACTTAACATAGGTGTAGCCTATTAAACAAAATGAATCATATATTTAATTGGGTTATTTATACAAAACACTCATAATTAACTTAAATATTAAATTTGTATTTTAAATATGAAAACATAATTTATGTTAGTTCACAAAATTATTCCAACACATGCTACCTGTAATGGCATACAGCAGCAGCAAGAATATGCATCAGAGTTAGTCAAACGACACTTGTCTGTCAGTATTTCTTCACTTCTGACCACCTACCATCCTGAACTGTAGAAAATGCTTCTGGGTAGTTACCATTGTTAGGAGTATTTTCCTCTTGACAATCTTCATTATCCACAGAGGCATCCTACGAAGACAAACAGACATGCTGTAATGCAGTGTCTTCCATATTCATATTTAACCCAAATTAGAAGATTCCAAGAGAGTATGCCAACGTTTTTAGTGTCAAGAAGATTATGATACATTTATATGAGAAAAGAACCAAAAGGAAAAAAGATTCAATTACCTTTTCCACAATGTCATAGAGCTCACCCTGATTCCTAGCATCTGGGAACGAGTCATCCTGCATAGGGCATCTTTATTAGTTTCCTAACTAAACAGATGTCAGGAATGAACAATGCTAATTTTTTGTCTGAAGAAGATCCTAGACAAAATTTACATTCTATGTGGATAGCTCATTACGTTTTCCAGCATGGGGGCGGGTTTCACACAGTTCAGAGATTCTGAAAATGAATTTTCCTGCATAAAGCATTTTAACGAGCTTACACAACAAAATTTTCGGCAGTCAAAATAAAATAAAAACTCTTCTCCAAAGAAAGTTATGATCATGATGGGATGGCAGGATCTTAGTTCTTTACCATTTCCACTATGGGATTGGATTCAACATGATTTCCTGCATCTAGTAATGAACTATCCTACATGAGATGCCAACTTATACAGGTGAGGTGAGGCTCGTTAACAAGATTATCGCAAGCAGAACAAGAGAATATGAAATAAAAGGTATTACGAGGGACAATGGCACGGATTCTTTGGTAACCGATATGATGGAATTTTCCTGCATGAAAGATGATGGTTTAATCCGATACAACGACAACTTTCAATGTTCCTACTTATCAAAAGTCGTGCATGTTCAGGAAATTTTTAACCTACATGTTCCTGCCCTGAAGTTTCAAAGGTCGAACCGTATTTGAGAGGGGCCTTGCCTGAATTAAAATCTATTAATACTTAATAAACCTCAATTCTACTGTTCACTCAACATTCCCTTATCATTAAAAAATCCCCAGAACACAGTAAGTTCAGTCACATTTGATTCCCTTAACTCTGACTTCTATTTATTTGATTCTAAATAAGATTGATATATACATATATATATATATAGACACACACATATACATATATATATATATATATATATATGGAAAACCGTAGCTGTAGTTCATCAACAATTTCCTCCCGTATATTAATTAAAATATTGAGATAGAACGTGTAAATATTCAGGGAAAAAAATAAGAAATTCATACCTTTTCCAGCAGAAGGGTTTGCATCATCAAACAATTTCCTTCAAGCAATAAAAAAAATTAATATCCACATACAGAAAAGAAAACTTGGATTTCAACATCCAGTCTTACTGTTTATACAAACCTTCCTTTCATTGCAGATTTCATAGCACCACTAGGTTTTTTTTCATACAAATTTGATTTAGAACCAGCTAATTTCTTTGTAGTGGCGGAAGCACTTCTCCGTAACCGGGATATTAAGCTTACCATGTAGATAGTGTCTTGGCAAAAATACGGGTTCTATATTTAAAGATCAGAAAGTACCAAAACAAAAATTAAATTAGTAATAGAAAAAGTAACCAAAAAAAAAAAAAATGCTGTTAGGCACAATGGTAATTACCAAGCAGACAATCATCAAAATTTTGCTAGTCCTGTTTAAGGAATCCTGCAACATTCGTGTTAGTTTGCTTTCTCGGTAGGGAACACGGCTTTCGTTGATCTTCAAAGCATGACAAACTTTCAGTAATGAATAAATGGATTTATTAATTTTATTTGTCTCAACATTGCTAGAGCAATCCGTGCTTTTCCTTCTAGCATCTTCATAACCTGATGAGGAAGTACTGGGTCAAAATTTAAACATGTATTCATTAAAAATGTCCAGCAAAAAAAAGCATTATTCACATGAGTAAAGATTATGACCTGCCAAGTCAACAATATTCAATTTGCCCACATAATCACTCTCTGTACTTCTATTATGAGAAAAGACATGTACTATTAATCCCATGTTGCTTCTACGATCTCGTTCATTGCCTTTTTTCACGGCTCCCCTTCGTGGAGCATTTGCAATAAAGTATAATTTCTGAAGGTCTGAAATGGATTTCACAGGAATCTGCAAACATAAAGGTGACAAAAAATCCCATATTGCTTGTATTCTCCCAAATTCCATGTTTAATTTTTTTAATTTCTCTATCTGATAAACTCAGTACGATTACATGAGAAAGTCCTTTAAACTGAATTCTGCCTCGATCTTCATACACCATAATTTCTGGCTGTGCTGGATTTAATAAATCAAGAGCATGTTCCAAATGATCAATTTCGTAGAAGGATACAGCAATAGATTTCCCGTTTTGCTCAGCCACTGAAAGAAATTCAGCTATAACAAGCGCTGCTAATCCTGGTTTCTCAGCAGAACCCTAATGAAATGGTCGTTAATATATATAACTGAATTTCGTAGAAGATGATACTCTAGCTTGTTCAGGAAAAGAAACTCCCAAATGATTAATAGAGTCAAACCTGGATTATATGAGTCTTTCCACTGCCTCTTGCTCCATATGCAATAACAGTGCTGTAATGACCCTCTAAGACTGCAGAAACAAGAGGTTTCACTTCCCTTGAATATATCACTTCATTATCTTCATTATGGCCATAGCAGTAGTCCACCAGATAAGATTCTTCACGACTGTGGCATAAAAATTGGAAAACATGTATCATGAACTTCGCTAATGCAGCTTGTGTATTCAATAGCTAAAAACTGTAAATTATCAAATTTTATGATAAATCATGTCATTTAGCTATCTCGTGTTTCTGCTGGTGACAAAAATCAAATAATTCAATCAAAAGCACAAAATTCGCTCATTGCTTTACTTTATAGGCTGTAATTAAGCTCACATGTTTTACTGCATAATTCAAAGACAATAAACTAAACTCAAAGTTTAATAACAAAATGGTCGAACCTGGAAGTCTGCTCTCCAAACGAAATTGCAGTACTCTCAGTGCTCTCCCTCTGTGTCTTTTTCACAGAAATCCACTCTGACATTATCGTAGAGTCACCTGGAATCTCAGCTTCTGGACCCGCAAAGCCCCGGATTTTGGCTACGACCCGAAAGTTTTGAAATGTGTTCGATCCTTCATTGGCTTTGTTGGGATCAGATTGGTGCTTCGAATTCGAAGCCATCAGAACGAAAGCTTTAATTGAATGAAAGTTAGAAATCGGAATCCTCGAAATACTTGAAGAGAGTGTAGCAGATTGGATTTTGGGATTTTTTTTTTTTTTTTTTCTTTCCAGTTGATTTTGTTCTGCAATTTTAAATTATTGGGATGCAGGGAAGGGGGGCTTTGGTTATTTGGAATTTGAACACTTATCAAACTAGCGCTTTACTCCCGCTCTGTTTTTGGGACCCGCAAAGGGCTGCCTGAGGAGCCTGTTTAGTTTGATACGCTCGCAAGGGTGAATTGTATTTCACCTATTAAAATTCTTCCCACTATAACTCAAATTGGTTGGTCCAAAAATATTATTTTACTTTAGATAATAATTTAAATTTGATTAAAAAATTTTGTCTTTTTCAATTTATCATAACGTCTATATATTTTTGCCAATATAATCTGTATAATTTTAAATGCATCAATATTATCCTTTTAATTTTTAAATTAAATGCAAAACAACTCTTGGATAATTGTTTTTGCTAGAGCTCTATTCGATAAGTTAATAAATGATTTTAATTACACATATAAAACTTAACTTACTTTTTATTTATATGGAATAATAATTAAAAACTAAATCCTAAAAAATAATAATTAAAACAACTCATCTAAATGACTTTAAAACATTGGTCAGTAGTTGTGTGTTTATGATCTTTTGAGTTGGCTTAATGGTAAATTTTATAATTTTCAATTACTCGGAATTCTGTACGTGTAACCCTAAATAATCAAAGATATTATTCACATACTCTAATTACAAGATAAAATAATTTAATGTACTCTTAAACTTTAACTGTTACAAAAATGTAAAATTATCATTTCTTTCGCTACAAAAATAATAAACTAAACCTTAATTGAATGATTAAATTTTAAGGAACTCTTCTAACTTATAGTTTTTGTGTAATTTACCTTCATATACTTCAAAACTCACTAATGTCCCGTTTAAATTATCAGTAGTGTACAATTTATTCTAATTTATCAGCATTTTGACAATTTTAAGCAAGAAAAAAACATATATGCAGTAGTGTTACATTAAGAGATTTGGTTCATATAATTTTTTTAAATTTAATTATATATAATTTTTTTATTTTTTTTAGTGTTATGATTGAGAGATTTATTAATAAATAACATGCAAATAAGCAAATTTTTAGCATGCATTGAATATTGTGCATTAATATTATCCTTTTAATTTTTGAATTAATGCAAATAACTCTATTTGATAATTTTTTGCTAGAAATCTATTTGATAAGTTAATAAATGATTTTAATAACACAAATATAAGAATTAACTCACTTTTTTGTTGATATGGAATAATAATTAAAAACCAAACCCTAAAAAATAATAATGAAAAGCAGCTCATCTTAAAAAAAAAAAAAAAAAAAAAGAGCTAAAAATGCAAGTGAAATGGCGTCGTTTTGTCCCTTAATAACAGGGAGAAAATGGGAGTATCGTCGTCTTCGCATTGTTGAATTGGAACCGGATGCTGAGCCACGGCATAAGTGGTCTTCGAATTTGAAGGATACATCTTTTGCGTTGCGCTACCAAATCGCACGCAAACAGCTTCGAGCTAGTACGCCACTTTTGGTACCGTTTTCTCGTTTTCATTTCTTTTCTCTTAATTTCCCTCACACTCTCAGCACCAACATCTTCTGCAAGATTTAAGCTTCAAAGTTTAACTTTTTTCCCTCTCCTTTTCTTCCAGCTTTGAATTTACATTTCTATGCTTTCAGATTTATGTTTTTCTGCAAAATACTGCATAGTTGTAGATTTTTTTTTTTAATTGACACATCCAGTGCATTTTTTTTATTACATTTTGATCGAATCATCATGTAACTTAAGTGAATTTTTTTTGTGCTTCAGGAGCAAATTTCTATGACTTTTTTTTTTTTTCTAATTGCTTTAGACTGTTCTCATGATTGTAGCAATTCGGAAATTGAGGTTGCTGCTTTGATTTGTTTGAACGACCTCAAATTTCTCATTGGCATTGCATATTTTGAACCAATGCAATTGATTGATTAGATCTCTTTGATTTTGTTAGTAATTATCAGATAGAGATGAGTTGATTGGCATATTCAAAATAGATCGCTATAATTCAAATTTGAGGCTCGACTGTTAGTCATGCACATAGCATCCATATGTCACACGAAGTCCCGGTTTGACATCCTTCCTATTCGATACCTGTTATTGTTACTTTGTGAGTCCGTGTATGTATTACGTTTTGTTTACACTTGCTGCAAAACATTGGTTTATCTAGATGTAAGTCAGTGAGGTGGAACCGGAGGTGATGCATTCTATATTGACTGGACTTAGCGCTCTTGATATTTACCTCCTTGATAGTTTAAGAATTTACACCACACCTTAATCTTACTTTGTAAAATAGGATTTCATGGTATCTTAAATTAAGAAGACATTGTTAGATGCAAATGCTTTTCATATTGAGATCCCCCGTCCATACCACACTATTCTCTTTTGCTGTTTTTAATACAATCTGCTTTCCGCCCTATTTGTGAACTTGTATATCAAGATTGAAAACAGTGAACTCATGTCCTATTGATTTTTTAGCAACCAAAACAACTGGCTGGAGTCCACTGTCACTTCAATTGAAATTCTTGCGATTTGATCTAAAATGAAGCACTTTTTAATTCCTAATATGAGCTTTTGAGTGTCTGTATTTGAATTGCATAATGCAGTGAAGACTTTTGATTCTTTCAACTGAAGCTAGTGCCATTTGATATAAAATGCAGGATTTGTTCGTTCTTAATTTGAAGTCATGGATGAGAAGGCAGAACTTAACAGCGTAAAGAAAATAATGTCACCATGTGACGTTGAGGCTCTAAAGAAGTGCTTGGAAGAGAACAAAGGGGACTACGTCAAATGTCAATCTCACATAGAGGCCTTCAGATCCTCGTGTTCGCTGAAGAAGCCTAATCCATCTCTTGAATCTGCACCTCCACTCAAGACAGGTGTTTGACATTGAACTACTGTAAGGAAGGAATAGCTTTGAGGAATTGAATTTTCTCATATAAGTTGCCTTGGTAGCAGTGGCTGTGTTAGATGTTGTAACTGATTTTTTTGTGGCAATATAATTGCATACTAGATAATAAAACTAATTCTTTTCATGCAAACGAAATTATGAGATTTTTTTAAATTTCTGTTCGAAGCTAAGTGCACTGCTAACCTGGCACTCATCGACTTGAGTGAGCATGTTTTTGCTCTCTTCGGTTTTTGCAAATAAATTACTGTACTGTTTCTTTCTCTGGTATCATTACTTTTCTTCCTGCAATTTATTTATTTATTTTTTTCAAATGTATTGACAATACGCGTATATCATTTGATCTCAATTTTGATTCCATTCTCTTTTCTAATAACGCCAAGGGGTTGCAACTATATTCCCAGATAACCACACATGAGAATCAGAATCATCAGTGCATTTCAATATATTTCATTCGTATTTGTTCTACGTGATAATCATCAGGCAGAAACCATAGACATTGAATTCACATTTGACATTGATGAACCTTCTAACTCCTAACTTACCTGGCGACATTAATATATTACTACTAATATAGACAGAATCTTGGAATCACAGCTCGAGAAGAGGCTTGGATGGTAACAGTGGTGTTGCATGAAAATATTTTCATACGTGTTTCAAGAAAGCTTGGGAGAAAGGGGGCTATTAGTAATATATGAGCAAAATGTGGAAACTCAAATGTTTGATCAGCAAACATTACAACTTTTCCTACATGTACCATAATAATCAGGAGAGCCAATCATGTAGACAGGATTTCGTTCACATTCTCCCTTGGCTGCCCACATTGGACAATTGTCATCCTCATCAGTACAATCACCACCATCCGATGTGGATGCTACCTTTTGCCCACTTACTGGTTTTGGATAGAAGAATTTAACTGCAGACCACATCTCCCCCTCAAGGATAGGGCATCTAGCATGCAAGCTACTCTTGTCAGGAGATGTGCTAGGCTGAAGAGAGAAAAACAGAATTGCATTTCCTTTGACTGGTTTTAGGACCTCGCTACTTTTTCCACAATCAGACCAGCTTTCACCTTTGAGCTGAGAAAGCATTCAATATGATTAAAGGGTAAAGACAGGTTCAAATCTGGGTTAAAAATTGAAAGTACATAAAGTAAAAGATCTGAAATGGCTCAATCACCAGAGAGTGAGGGAAGATAATTTCACCCCCTTGAGTGACATTTGAGAGATATAAAATAACTGTTGCCAACAAGGGTCCACCCAAGTCCAATTTGGTTTTGTTAGAATTATAATCAAAGTTTTGTCCAGCCTCTTCCAGCCCATAATGCATGACCTGCAAAGGCTTGCTGTTCTCTAGCAAAAAAGATCAAGTATACATACAATATATCAAAACGTGCACCACAAACAACATGCAGACAAATACTGGCTGACGACTGATAATGGATACCTTTAGGAAGGAGAGTCCAAACTGAAATTCTTTCTTCAATCCTTGCAATAATATCATCCTAGAAACCATGAAGAAAAATCAACAATGTGATACAATCATGAGCAATAATTTGCCTTGAAAGGTAACCACTTTCAGAAAAAGAAAAAAAAAATCAATGCTCGCCAGTTATTGGAAATTATGTTTTGATCGGCGTATCACATACCAGACCATGTATCAGAAACTACGTTTTCCATACCCAAATATTAATTTCTTAGGAAATTGTGTAAAAAAATAATGTATTCTGTCTCCATATCTTGTTTCGTACTTATGTGTATCAAGTTTCTGATATCATAACAACATTCATGAAATAGAACCTAGAGTAACAAGCAGTTGCAACTTGATTGTAACAATCTCAACATACTATAAGGCCCCAAATTATATTGAAAATAACTATGCAGCTCCCTTCATCAGAAGTCTCTTCTGTTGCATGGTATCCAGAACCAGAACCAAGCAATCAAATAGTGATTAGACACTGAGACTCAATGGTAGTATCGTGTGAAACTTGGGAGGATGAATAACAGTCCACGTCAAAGGCTGGTCATCATATCAAAAATGTACAAAGAGTGCAAATTGCAACCACATTTTTTAAAGGCTCAAAAGTGAGGTCCAATTACAACTAGGAATATGATAAGGACTGAAATACTAAGATGTTTTATTGAATATATATCACCCAAACAGAAAGGAAACTCCCTCTGAATTACAAGATAAATACTAGATAAGGACAGAAATTAAGTGCAGACAGATCATAACTAGAAAATCCCCAGACACCAAAGAATCCTCTTCCCAAACCTCTCCAATTCACTCCAAAAAATATGCCTCCTCAGCTCTCCCCTGGAGTCCTATTTTATCTTTATTTCTGGTGCATATTCCCAATGCTAATTATTGTTCTCTTCATTCAATACTGATTATTCCATTATGCCTCTGCCTCTCCTATCTCTCCCTCTATTGTTTTTGGAATAAACACCTCTCCATTCTTAGGCCCAATAAAATCAGCCCTATTCTCAAGCCCACAAGAACCCAGCTTATGCTTACTTCTCCTGTACACTTGAGCTAAGGATGTATCAATACCCCCCCCAAACAAGAGCTACCTTGTCCTCGAGGTGGAATGCGGGAAACTGATGCTGTATAGTTGCATAATCCTCCCAAGTATTTTCATGATTCGGAAGATGAGCCCGCTGGATCAACACCTCTACTGACCCATTAAGGAGCCTTTGGGTAGCTAAAACTGATTCAGGTTGAACTTGGAGCTCCAACTCTTCCGTG
>JANHAO010019272.1:0-13281 GCA_026873985.1 Saraca asoca
ATGGTTCATGAAGTGCTTAAGGTAAAGGAGACCTCTTTCTCTAGTGGTGACATCACTGAGGCTGTCTGGGGATTGTTTGACAACGCCGTTTCCATCATTTTTGTTCCATATGGTTCAAAATGGAGAGTGCTTAGAAGGATCTTGATACTTCCTTGCTGGCATTAGAGCCTTTTCACAAGGAACAGGTCTTTATTTGATTTTATTGTTTATTAATTAATTAACTCTTTAAATTACATTGACTTAGGATAGGTTAAGCCAGCGCCTCCACCTTAAGATATGAATGGCAACAGGACAGGACAGTACACATCAACCTTTTCTTATTTTATACTTTATTATTAGAGACAAAATCCATCTCATTTCCACGAAAAATTTTGAGAATAATAAAAACTAAAAAAATAAATATATATATATATATATCTTGAAATTAAGTATTACAAATTTACATATAATCATCAAGTAATCTCAAACATAAATAAATAAACCTCTAAATTCACATATAATCAATAAATATTTTAAATTTTTTATCTCAAATTGAAATGTTCCTCCATTATTTAATTATCTATGATATTTTATGCATATAAGATATAATAAATTTATGAGCATATAATTTGAAAATATTTAAATATTCTTATTTAAAATATATTACATATTACAAAGTAAAAATAAAACAACATTTCTTAAATCCCAAGGCAAGATAGGGCATGATAAGACAAAAACTATGATCTTTACCCCATCCCAAAATTTGAAACGGGACATACCTTTGCCCCATCCCCACATCCCATGGGGTAATCCCCGCAGGGATCCCAAAATTCGGGCAAATTACCATCCATGCCTTAAAGCATTTTGCATCTAGCGAAATTCTTGTGCAAACCATGTTTACATGAATTATATAAATGAAATCAATCATAAATTGTGTAAATTTATGATTAATCTAGTCTAAATATTTTATAGTATTGACAATCTTTCTTTCTTTGTTATGCTTATGCATGCATGAGTGCCACAATAGCTCTCTATTCAAAAACATATAGTACATGTCACCAACTCTTAGCCAACATCTAACTTTCTAATAAATTTGAACCATACTTGAATAGATAAATAGGACATTGTAGATTTTATTGTCCATGCAACCAAAACCCTATGCGCAACATATCCATAAGCAAATATAAGCATAGAGTTGAAGCATCAGTGCATACCGAGTCTCAAAGAACATGCCACACAAGAAGTCTTTAGTATATATAAAAAAGGACTCTTTAAAATAAGGAGAGGGATAACTCCATTTTATTAATATATACCTTATTTTATAATTTTGAATGTGTAGGAGGAATCTCTAGGCCACCACACTCTAATCCTTAACCTATGCCACATGCCCATCTAGGTCTAATGTGTCATTTCATATGAAAGCGAAGATAAAAATTCAGGGATCGCAATTATGTGCTTTTCTACTCGTACTGGACAAATGATTTATGCTAAAGACACAAATACCCCCTAAAACAAAAAAAAATATGGAAAAATAATACATAAGTGCATTTGTTTTCAAAATCGTATCATAGGGCTTCCTCTTCATGCTTAGTTTTTTTGTCAAGTTTCATCGAAAACCAAACATGTTTACCTACCAAACTGGTTCATAAGACCAATTTGTGACATATTGAAGTCTCAATCGGACACAATTTCTATAAAGGTTTCTCTTATTAAGCGTTAGTTTCTCGAATCTTCATGTGGGTCTTCTAATTACTCCACTTAAACTTCTCCTTCAACCACTCTGTGATTGTCTCTTTAAGCTAACATCATTCAAGAAGCTTTAATGAATGACACCCAAACCTGACAAAGTTTTTAGGATAGTCATTAGTCTACTGCTCGTCAGCTCCTCCATTGACTTCCACTTGCCTTTGTCTCTTTGAACTTGCACTATTAAGCATTTGCTTCCCCCACAACCTTTGGGTAGTTACCTCCACAACTTTGTTGTCTTAGGTTTTACCACCATCATACACTTTGGGATCTACCTCTGTAGACTCTACTTTGTTGTCTCAACATAAACTGATGAGCCATTGTCTCCACAACTCTTCGATTATTTTGTTGCCTTAATAACTTCTCCTGTCCCACTACCTCTACAATATTTGGGTTATTACCTTTGTAACTTGTGCTTGCCTTACTACCTATACAACTTGCATGCACACTGTCCCCACATAACTCTCAATTCACTACCTCCATAACTTTGGTGTGTGCTACTTTACACATTGTGCATTTGCTTGGTATTTTGGACGCTTACTAATAGATAGACCCAAATCCAATGTCCCATTCCACTGATATGAGAGACGCAAATCTAATGTCTTGTTCATGTGCAAGTCTATTCTTAGCTAACAAAACATTGCTTGCTTGCAAGTCCCACTCTTTGCTCATAACTTTGTTCACGTCTGACTCAATCAATCCATTATACTTCACTATGCCACTTTCACACTTGATCGGATACTCCTAATCCTCTCTAAATTGACATCATCATGGGATCTCAACCATCATAATTTTTTCGAAGTTGATGCCATCTAGAATCTTAGCCGTCACAAATCCTTCTAAGTTTGCACAATCAAATGCTGGCATTTCAGAGTTGATACAATCTTGTATCTTGGCCTTCACAACCATTCCTACGAAAATCAGTGCCTTATCTCACCACTTCTCAGTCGACATCCTTCAATGTCTAGGCCCTCATAGCCTAATTTGAGTGTATCCTCTTGATGAATCCTTCTTCAAGTGCATCCTCTTGATGGCTCCCCCACATTAATGGCTTGATGGGGTTAAGCATAGAGCATCCTCCACTCTAGCTCAAGCTTCATTTTACTTGTGCATGAGTAATTGTGAATCCCCTAGTTATCAACGTAAAGTTTGTCTTGCAACTATAGCCTACTACTCCTCTAGTCATTTTCGTTACTCTGCCAAATGACTATGCAGCTCTAGCTCATTACATTTGGTATCATTGTCACTTATCATGTGACAATGATATACGAGCTCTCTAGCATCTTGTCTCAAATCTTATGGATGAGCATTGTAACTCACTCATTACACTCACATGATAATGCACAACCGATCCCTCTTAAACTGTCTCTTTCCCTTCTGGGTTTACTCCTTCAAGTAGGATTTATTCCCTCTGACATGATTTTGGACTCCTGTAATAAGATTTATCTGCTCAACACATCAGAAAAGTGTGTCCTTCTGCAAGATGTGTTAACTACCTATTGTGGCCATGCTTTCATGACTTCACCCAATAGGTTTCAATGGTAGCTTATAGATCCTTGATGGATGTGTTCAAACTTTTTTTACAAGACTAAGGCTTTTCCCAAGGCTTCCTGTCACGAAATAAGCCATTAATTCACTTATTCTCTGAAATGGTTTTACATTCTTTCGAAGGCTACTATAAATAAACGCATAATTAATGTCCCATGTTGCACAACAAGTCCACTAACTTTTGCACATGCTTGCACTCAATGTACTGTTAACATTCCCTCAAATGTAATATCTCACACACTAGTCCTTGAGTTGCTCAAACCTTTTGTAACCCTCTCGATCAAGTCCTTAACACCATTTATACACTATTTTGACAAGTGCCTGCTTCACTCCCAAGCTTCATATACTTTTGACAAGTTGAATTTATCCTAATCATGGCCTAGCCATCTACTCTCTAGCACAACTAGACTTTGATACCAATTGTCATGGGTTGATAGCTCTTTAGTCAAAACTATGCAGCACATGTCGCCAACTTTTGGCTAATATGCCAGCATTTCAATAAATTCGAGTAAAACATAGATAGATAAATAGAGCATTGTGGATTTTGTCACTTATATAACCAAAATCCTATGCATAATATGTCCACAAGCAAACATGAGCATGTAGTCTAAGCATTAGCACATATTAAGTCTCAAAAAACATGCCACAGAAAACCTCTAGTGTACATTGAGAAGGGCCTTTTTAAAATAAGGAGAGGAACAATTCCATTTTATTAATATATACTTTTTTAAATAGTCTTGAGTCTGTAAGAGAAGTTTCTAGGCCACTACAATTTGATCCCAAACTCGTGTCATAATGCCCACCCAGGTCACCGAACATACCCCCTTAAAAGGCATTCTAGGCCAAAGTCCTAATACCACAAGTAAACACATTTTTTCTGAGTTAACATAAAGGCTTTTCTTCTAGCTCGGGGAAAGGTTCTAATGCATCATCTCATATACATGCAAAAATAAAAATGCAAGGATTGTAACTGTGTATTTTTCTACTTGCACTGGACAAATGATATATGCTCAAAAGACATAAATACCCCCAAAATGAAAAAAAATATAAAAAAATAATATAGCAATGTTTTTGCTCTTAAATTCACACCATAAGGGCTTTTCTTTATGCTTAATTTTCTCATCAAGTTTCAACAAATATCGAGTATGTTTGCCTACCAAACTAGTTCACAAGGACAATTTGTGACACTGAGGCAAGCCCATGGCTCTCTCAAGAAACCGTATTCAATATCTTTATCAAAAGGTTTGATTAAGATAGCATATTTTACATTTATCTTAGGTAACCTTGTGAGCAATCTTGTGGTTTCAAAGAGCCTCTTTGGCAACACAAAAAAGGAAAGAAGGCAACTAAAACAGACTTTTAAGGAGATTGTAGAAATTCTTAGTACCCTAAATATTGCTAATTTAATCCTAATACTTATACCATTAGATCCTCAAGGCTTCAAAAGAAAACTTAATAATTTTTTTTAAAAAAATAGACATCTTTTGCGAAGACCTTATTAATAAAAGATTGGAACAAAAAGAGAAAAAGAAAGCCACTATGAGTGATAATGGGAGAATGGATAAGTTAGATGTGTTATTAGAGTATAGAAGTGATAACAAAGACAACAAATTCAACAAGCTTCCTAGAAATGTCATCAAAGGGATGCTAAATGTAAGTTAACTCTTGCCCTTCTTATTTCTTACCATCTTACCTTTGGAGGCATACATTATAAGAAATTCATCATTTAGCAATAGAAAAATCCATCGATAAAAAAAAACATATTCCATCGCTACATAATATATTAACAGATTTAGAAACGGATGCTCAGGAGTCAATAAAGAGAGCATTGATAATAAAATTAGAGATAGCTTTAGGTCTTCTGTTGCTAAAGTCTATCAAAAAATCGATCATTAAATGTCAATCTATTGATAACTAATTTTGAAAGAGATAGACAATGAATTAACTATAAGACAAAAATTCCATCAATAATTTTTTTAAAAATTAACATTTAGTGACAAGTTATCACTCATAGTGATTTGTCCCTATCCATCAGTAATTTTGCCCCTATTTTGAGTAATTCTGAAAATAATTAGGTTGTTTA
The DNA here is from genome assembly GCA_026873985.1 of Saraca asoca. Taxonomy (NCBI): domain Eukaryota; kingdom Viridiplantae; phylum Streptophyta; class Magnoliopsida; order Fabales; family Fabaceae; genus Saraca; species Saraca asoca. The sequence goes on from JANHAO010019272.1 coordinate 5,357, forward strand.
ACCCAATTTCTTTGCTAATTCCATTACAAATCTGGGAAAATATACCAAAATTTTGGCTATTTTTTAGATCAAACCAAGTAACAAACACCCTGCAAATTCATTCCAGCACCTATTCAACATACAACATAGAATATTACAAAAAATAATTTATCAATTATCAAATTATTATTCATCTATTCACATTGGCAAAAAATGCTACTATTAGTAAAACTCTTACATAATGAAAATTCAAATTCCAACTAAGATAAATAAAATCCTAGAGATCACTCTCAGTCTTCTTATCATCCCTTTATTGCTTATCTATTCTACCTCTAAAAGTGGTCAGTTGTAGTTGCTATGTCCTAAAAGGAGGTGGTGGATGTCTGCCTAGTAGGAGAATCTTGGGCCTCTAACTTTGTAAACAATTGTTGGAAGTAGCTATTATGACGCTTAATCATAGTCTGCTGAGTATTAATCTGCTACTTTTAGGCCATGATGACCTCTTCATTTCTTACATTCTTAAATTATGCCAATGCAAGCTCTTCATTTTGGCACTGGATGATCCCTAATTAAAGCTATTAAGATAGGGCAACCATGATAGGTAAAGGTCCAAAAACATTTCAAGCCTCTAAACCCATGCCATAAAGGCAACCTTTCTTGTTTTATTCTCTGGCCACTTCCATCCATATCGACCTGTTGTCCACTTGAGTGTCATTTTCACCATTAGTTGAAGCAAACGCTTAAGAAGATTAAGCCTCTATCTTCCTCTCATAGTCACCCTATTTACCCATAAAACTAGGTAAACACACATTTCACCAACTACATATCAAAGAATAAATAAAATAGGATACAAGGTGACACTTGCAGAAGTCCTCTATGACCTCTTATTAACATATTCTATTGGCCCCTCTTGGATTAAGTCCTTAAGAAGACACCATCAATTGGCATGTGGCCTAATTGTGCTGCCTACATTTACATAAAGCATAAAAATAAGATACATTACCATAGTTGCCATTCGAAATTGCATACAATAGAAAACCAAAATACATTACTCACCATTTTTTTTATGCTCAGACATAAAGATCAAACTCTCAATGTGTAAAGACCCACCAGTAGCATATGTCATATTCTTCTTATCTAGTTCTTGCTTTTTCTTGAAGTCTTCATTCTCCCACTATTGTTGAAGACATGTGAAGATGTGATTAGGCATCCAATCAAGCTTTCTTAGGAAGCCCTTGCAAGTTTGATCCATCATGCCCCTATAATTAACCTCGATCTTGTGTGCGAAGTTTTTCTTAATGAGGAACTGCAGATTGGCCTTCCACTCATACATAGCCTGCAATAATTATGTTAATTTAAAGTACATAAATTCTAATAATCTAAACTTCAAAGACTGCATACTCACACTAATTAACTTGATACTTTTCAACCAATCCTTGAACCATAAATCCTTAAGATATTAGAAATAGCTTGTGTATGTGAGGGCTAGCTCTTAAAAGCAAGCTTGAATCACCTTTGTTATGTCCCATGAGGTAGATTTAGCAATCGACCTATAATTTAATACATAAAGTATAATGTAAAATCTACTCAATAATAGAAATATCACTAAATATATAAAATATACTTATGAGTCACCTTTAGGATACACCTGAACCCATCTATCAGTGGGATCTCTATCCTATGGTAAAATAAGGGGCTAGCCTAGATGAGTCACCTAGATAGTAGCCTACTTAAGACCCTCATGAGAAGACTTTACACTTTGTGGAGGAGGTTGCTTAGTAAGCTACACATGACTAGATGCCTGTTGAGGTGAAGTCTATGGCTAGTTACAACTACGGCAACATTGGTGTCTATAGGATCGTGTGATGCTCTGGGTGGCCAAGGACAAAGGAGTAGTGGTCCCATTACAACTTCTAGCCCTAAAACCAGCCCTAGAACTATTACCTCTATCCCTACATCCCGAAGACATCCTAAACCAATTGGCATGCAAACCAATTTAACCCATTATTAAACAACCCAAAATTCATTTCATTCTAATTTAATCAACATTCAAATCAAACTTGACATTATTCCAATCCCAAATTACATACAAACCAATTCAGCCCATTGTCTCACAAATCCAAATTCATTTCATTCCAATTCGATCAACATTGAAATCATTCTAATTTCAAATTATATGCAAACCAATTCAACTCATTATCCTATAAACCCAAATTCATTTCATTCTAATTCAATCAACATTCAAATCAAGCTCATCATTTATTCCAATCCCAAATTACATACAATCCAATTTCAACCCATTATTCCACAAATCCAAATTCATTTCATTCTAATTCAATCAACATGCAAATCATTCAAATTCCAAATTACATACAAATCAATTTAACCTATTATTCCACAAATCCAAATTCACCTTATTCCAATTCAATCAACATTCAATTCAAACTCACAATCATTCCAAACCCAAATTACATACAAACCAATTCAACTCATTAGCAAACAAGCCCAAATTAATTTCATTTCAATTCAATCAATAATCAAATCAAATTTACCATCATTCCAATTCAATCAGCATTCAAATCAAAATTAACATTTAAATCATTCTAATTCTAATGCAATCAGCATTTAAACTAAACCTAAATGTTACAAATTCCTAACTAAACCCTAAATTTAAAACTTCAAACCAAAGTTACAACAAACCAAGATTTAAGATTATAAAACTTCCCTTTTTTTAGTTGCAGGCAGCCGCAACACTCTCTGGTGACAGTGGCATGATGGTGGAAATAGCTAAAAATAAGCTTGGATCAGGGTTGTAGCTGAGTGAAAGAAAGAGCAAAGGGAAGGCCAAATCATAAAAGTGAGGAGTTTGTCTCACAAATAGGATATATTTTCAAGTTATTGACAGAATTTGCAATGGATTTTTCTACTACTAAACCCAATTTGTGAAATGGTGCATTCCATATTAGTAACAAACATAGTAACAAATTTCAACTAATCCATTAGCCAATCTATCACTAAATAGGCAAAAAATAATTTCTTTTGGTGAAAATTTTCAAAAAAAAAAAATTTCAAACTCCGTCGTTAATTCCATCAATAACTTGAAATCTAAAAGCCCCACTTCCAAATTTTGACAGTAATGCATAGGAAATTTGAGCCAAATTTATGTACGAAATTAGTAATAGAAGTGCTCTTTTTTGTCACTAATTTTGTCGCATGTTTTTGGAAATAATTGAGCCAATTAGAGCATTATTTGCTGACAGAATATCTATCAATATGTCCATTGCAAAATTCATTTAGTAAATAGATGTTGATAGTGAAATTTGGTAAATGCCAAATCCTAATCAACAGGAATAGTTCTTGTATCCCCAAGCTACAATCTGGCTATAGAAATGCAAGGAAACAACTTAGGCAAGGAGAAAAAGGAAGAACAAGATGAACACCAGAAGCTTTTTAATGTGGTTAGGCTAAAATCAAATAGTACTAGTCTCGACGTCCATGGTATTATTTTATTTCTATAAAAAATTTGATAGAGTTACAGTATCTATTTTTGGCCTCTCCTACAATGATCTCCCCCTCTCCTATTTATAGAAGCTAGGAGGTTATAAGTGTAATTTACTACACTGTATTTCTGTTACATCAAGAAATAAATGTATTTGACATATGAGACCCCTACAAATTAGTTTCTACAGATTGCAGGTAGGCTTCTATAGATTACTTTATGTGAGTAGGCCCCTATAAGCTACTTCTTGTAGATCAACCCCATAAGTTAAGTCAAAGAGGGTGCCTACCTTAAATTCACCCACAATGAGCTTTTTTGTTAGCAAGATGTCGCATCTTGCGAGCTGGAACTCCTAATCTTGGGTTGCTACTGGTCTTTGGCTATTGACATTGAACTCGTGAGCTCGCATTTAGCAATGCGAGCTCACGCAAGGTGAATTGTTGGTCAAACAAGCCTAGGGCTCATTTCTCAGTGAGCTGGGGCTTCTACCTTATTCTGGGCTCTAAGCTTGTAGCTAACGATCTGATGCCTTTGTATGGTCTTAGCTTTGGGGTAGATTAGGCTTTCTTCACTTAGACTCATCTGCTACTAGGCCTTTATCAGACCATTTTGTGTAGTACTTGAAAATATCCATAACATAAGCCCCCAACTCTTAGTTCACTTTGCAGACTGGGAGTTGTAATTTGATGGAAAAATCTTTATTTGTGGACTACTGTGTAGTTAATGTCTTTATGTTCAACCTGTCATTTCATCTGCTCCAGGCCATACTTCTTACAATATATGTTTCATAGCCATGGGTGTGTCAACCTCATTTTCTTCTAAGCTATTTAATTAAGAACAGTTGGACTTCTTTTGGACTCTTCAGTGAGGCCAGGCTAGTCTATTTAAGACATGGGAAATCCTTCTTCCTTCTTTGCTGAGTGGCCTGATGGGTGCCTTAGCTAAGCCCCCCATGTTTTTTATGGTCTATTTTTTGATAAGGTGTGTGTAGCCTACCATATAGGAAGTCTTTATGGACAATTCTTCTTTGAGGATCTTGGGAGATCTTACGCAAATCTTGGATTATTTCCTCATGGTTATGCCATGGGGTTTAGCCATTCTAGCTACGCCTTTTGGCTTCTTTAGAATTTTGAGTGCTGGGCGGAGAGTTGGAAAGTTGCTTTTAGCTGAGCAAGATGACAAGAAGAAGATTAAGGAGCAAGTATGCTCATCAATCCTCCTACTGGTTGGAGTTCATCTCCCAGAAGCCAGCTTTCTTTCCAAAATATAATAGTCATAGGCTTGTCGATTTGTACTTTGAATCTTCTAATGTAAATTTACCTTGTTAAGGCTTTTAATGAATGAACTTTTCTTCATGACTCTTGAATGTTGCATTGGATATTCTATACATCACAGATGATAGCATAAATTCCTGAAAATCAAGGTTAAATGAAATGTTTAAGTAACCAATCAATCATATTTGTCAATGAATTTGAGCATCAAGTGCTTCTATTGATAATGAGTATACAAATAAGTCGCATGAGAGCTACGCCTAGTGAGCTACGCCATAGCAATCTTATTGCTCAGGTGAGTAATGAGTTTATTTTAGTGCCTTCATGCCTTAGTAAGCTCATAGCTCTTACTGGATTTGAGTTTATTTTAGTACCTTTGCACCTCAACGAACCTATAGCTCTTGTTGGATTTGAGTTTATTTTTGCACCTTCGCTCCTCAGCTAAAAAGCTGGCAATGAACTTAGCACACGAGGTGTCTTAGCTAAAAAGTTGGCCATGAAATCAAGTTTGACTTTATCAACACAGAATAAATTTCTCCTTGTATGACATTTTGCTGAAAATTATCAAAGAAAAAGATTTGGGGCACTTTCAATAACTTCCAAACAAGATTACAAAATTAAAATATGGTTCTAATTGAGGGCCCCTACTCTCAATCAGTGATTCACTGGGGCTGCTAAGGTCACTATTTGGAGGGCTAGACCACATAATCCTGCAAATGACCTCTTTTGATGAGATCCACTATGGCATCCTTAAATGCCTAGCATTTTGAGGTGTTATGTCTAACCTTGTTATGATAGGCGCAAAACTTATTTTTGTTTCTAAGTCTGCTAGGAGTCCATAGGGCTTAGGCTTTCTAAAGTCTTCCTTGCATTTTTCCGCTGCAAAGATCTTATCTTGGGTATCAGATAAAATGTTGTAGCTTTCATAGTGACCTTGATGCTGAGGTCACATGGCCCCAGGCTACTTTGTGAACTAGCCACTAGAGTCATCCTTCTGACCGCCCTCACCATTCCAGTCATTGCTCCTCTTTTTTATGTTGTCCGCCTGATTGGATTTCCTAAGGCCAAAGGTCTCCTTCCATCTAATTTATTTGACAACTCATTCGTAAAATTCAACTAGATCTATTACTAGGGACTTGTACAGGCTTTTATATAGTTTTCCATCTTTGTGGAGTTCCACAGGATATTTTCCTCTAAGGGATTCTCTATAGGGTTGGCCTCGTGCTTGAACCTAGTAATGTAATCCTTCAACAATTCATGCTTATGCTGAAAGATCATTGTGAGATTGCAAAACGGTGTGAGTTGCCTTTTTAATGCTTGATATTGATCGATGAATTTCTTTTTGCACTATTACTAACTAATAACACTGTGAGCTAGGAGACTTCTAAGCCATGCTCGAGATATACCCCCTAATGTAGTTAGGAAGACATAGCATTTAACTAGAGGATCTATTATTTAAAAGTCCATCTGGACATTGAATGTGTTTAGATGGTCACACAGGTCGCTATTCCTATTGTACAGTGGAATCGTTGGAACCTTAAGTTTGCAAGGGAGGGGCTATATTTCAATGTCCACAGAGAATGGTGAGCTCCCCTCATCACGAGCTTGATTATCCTGAGCTTGAGGGCATTCCTATAGTCGTTTTAGCCTTTGAAGCACTTATCTCATCATTGGATCTTGCATTTTGTATCGTTAGCTAAAATACTATCGACTCCTTTTTCCTTGGTCGCGGGAGCAACGACTTGAGGTGTGACCTTGATTAGTCTCATTTGAGCTCTCGGCTAGTGCGAGCTCCCATGTTGTCGACCATTGTGATTCTTGTGTGACTTGTAGGCTCCTGATCTCATTCACTAATTGGTGGAGCAAACTGAGTCAGAATGCAAATGCATCTACTTAGCTAACTTTTCCCTCTGGGCTCTTTCACATAGCTGCTGAAGTTACATGGCGATCTCGACCTATTTTTGCATGCCCAAGGTTTGGGCTTGCATCAACACTTTAATCGCTTCTGCTATCTCTCTTATGGTGTGCTGAAATGTTTGCTGAAGTTAGTGACCTATCTGTACCTTATCAACTCCGGGAGCAGTAGAAAGTTGGCAGTGAGTTTTGGGGGCAAACCTGTGGTGATACCAGTAGCGGGAGCATCTGTTGGCTGATTAACTAGTGTGTTTAAGCTTCTGGTGGTTCTTCCTCTAACCATTGTTGTTGAGCAGAAGATCAACCTGAATACAGATGAGGCCCTTATTCTAGCACCAAAATGTTGACGGTGAAATTTGGTAAGCCCCAAATCCCAGTCAACAGGAATAGTTCTTATATCCCCAAGCTACAATCTGATTGTAGAAATGCAAGGAAACAACTTAGGCAAGGAGAAGGATGAAGAACAAGATGAACACCAAAAGCTTTTTAACATGGTTCAGCTAAAACTAGACAGTATTGGTCCCTACATCCACAGTATTGCTTTATTTCTATAGAAAATTTAGCAGTGTTACAATATCTATTTTTGGCCTTTCCTACGATGATCTCCCCCTCTCCTATTTATAGAGGCTGGGAGGTTACAAGTGTAATTTACTAAGCTATATTTGTGTTACATCAAGAAATAAATGTATTTAACAAACGAGACCCCTGCAAATCGGCTTCTATAGATTGCAGGTAGACTTCTGTAGATTGCTTTCTGCAAGTGGGCCATTGTAAGCTACTTATTGCAGATCGGCCCCACAAGTTAAGTTGCAAAGTGTGCCTGCCTCAATTTCACCCACAGTGAGCTTTTTTGCTGGGTGAGATGTCCTGTCCCGTGAGCTGAAACTCCTAATCTAGGTTGCTGCTGGTCTTTGACCAGTGACATCGAATTCATGAGCTTGCACAGGGTGAACTGTTAGTCAAACAAGCCTGGGGCTCGTTTCTCAGTGAGCTGGGGCTCGTTCCTAGCAAGCTGAGGCTTCTACCTTAATCTACGCTCTAAGCTTGTAGCTGGAAATCTAGTGTCTTTATGCAGTCTTAGCTTCGAGGCAGATTAGGCTTTCCTCACTTGGACTCATCTGTTGTTGGGCCTTTGTCAGCTATGTTGCGTAGTACTAAAAAATACCTATAACAATAATAAAATTCTTGGAGTAATATTTTAATATACACACTTACATCATTATACAAAAATTCTCACATATCAATTCAATCTTTAAAATCGT
>JANHAO010019273.1:0-13282 GCA_026873985.1 Saraca asoca
CACATGACTCTCGTGATTATGAATTTGCTTTGAAATATGATGTTCTAGTTCGCTGGGTTGTTATGCCAGATGTTACATGTATCAGTGAGTCTGGGAAGGCCTTTTCAGGTGAAGGCACTATTGTAAATTCATCAAATACAATAGTGGGGCTTGACATTAATGGCTTGTCCAGCAAAGAAGCTGCTTCAAAAGTCATTGAGTGGGCAGAGAAAACTGGAAATGGAAAGAGAAAGGTTCACATATCAGTTTAGCATACACAAGTTTGATTGGAATGGGGGCTTTTTGTATTTATAACATAAGTTTTGCTGTTCATTGTATAGGTGAACTACAAACTAAGGGACTGGCTTTTTGCTCGGCAACGTTATTGGGGAGAGCCTATCCCTGTCATTTTCTTGGATGATACTGGTGAGACTCTCCCACTTAACGAGACTGAACTGCCCCTTATGCTACCTGAACTGGATGATTTTACTCCCACTGGGACAGGGGATCCACCTCTGTCTAAGGCAGTTTCCTGGGTATGTTAATAGCAATATCTTTTTTTCTCTCACTTCTTACCATGCTATCAAGATATCATGGACCTTGAAGACTAAATTATCATCTTCTTTCTTATTGGAACAAATGGTGTGGTGTACTGAAGTTAAAGAATCTTGCATGAAAAAAAGGATAGTTACTGATCTTGACTTGGTGTGGCTAATTGCACTGTCAACCTGGAAACATAGAATCTAGGCACTTAGTTTGTTACTAGCTAAGGGTGAACAAATATGATTCAAACAGTAACAAACTCAATTAACTTGGGTTGGTTTGGTGGACCCAATAACTTGTAAAGGTAGCTTTGACTTGGTTCTGGTTTATAACTAGCAAAACCACTTCATTGCAAAATGATACCTTGAGCACTTGGTTTTGCTTTTACAGTTGAAGACTACAGATAGTTTATCTGGAAGACCAGCTACCCGAGAAACAAACACGATGCCGCAATGGGCTGGTTCTTGCTGGTAAGGCATTGGTTATGACCTTTATTAGTTTGAGTCTTTTTTAATTAGAATCTATTTATTAGTTATCTATCTTTTCAAGAATATCCCCTCTTTAGCTTAGATTATGTATGGAGTTCTGTGAGAATAATAAAAACAATAATGAAAACTGAATCATTTATGGGGATATGGAGGCAATTTTATGGGCTATATGCTAAAAGTTATTTAGCAAATCCCATCTGTAACAGATATATATGAATTGTTGTGCAGTATTTTGGTGGCATAGTTAACTTTGATTTGAGATCTCTTATTCATTAGGTTTAGTTGAAAACCTGAATTTGTAGTTGTGGAAAAGGAGAAAATGTTTCTTCATGCACTATATGATTACTACATATCTTCGTTTATACACAAAAGGAGAGCCTAATCAAAGGGATTTGATTTGGCTAATTATTTCCAGTAAGATTGGGATCCCTAAGAATCACTGATCAATCAATCTAAATAATAAAAAGAAAAGAAGCAGGATCTGTACAGATCCTAGCTGTACATAGGTAATAAAAATAAAAACAAAATATCTTACAAATTTCCAACGGTAGTTTTTCTTTCTTCCCAATTAAATGGTGTGGGAAAGTTTTGCAGTGAGACTGACTATTAGTTCTTACCACATGTATCTTCAGCTATTGGTTTAACATTTATGATGTCATTTTAGATTTATAAAGTTGATAAACTAAATTGACATATTATACTTTGGCTTCTGTGTATGCGTCACTTTTTCTTGATTTTGTTCAGGTATTATTTGAGATTTATGGACCCATACAATTCCAAAGAATTGGTTGATAGGACGAAAGAAAGGTAGCAACTTCACACACCTTTGCTTTTTATTTTCTCCAATTTTTTTTAAAGATCTCTAAATGATTCAATTTCTGGCTTTAAAATTGTTTTCTGCAGGTATTGGAGTCCTGTTGATGTGTATGTTGGTGGTGCTGAGCATGCAGTTCTTCATCTACTTTATGCTAGATTCTGGCACAAGGTCTGTATTTCATGTCAGTCTGAACATTCTGATTTGTATTGTGCTTTCACTCTATGCCATATGCAATTTCACTTCCAGTGCAACTATTTCCTGTCACTGTTAGAAGACAATCATGTATCGGAGCAAAAGCAGTTTCCTGAATGTTGAATAACAAAGCAATTGTGTGCTTTGTGTTGCCATACAGTTGGCTTCCTTAGTGTTGTGATGGCATCTGTAGTAAGGAGAAAATTTTAACACGAACTAGTAACATTGATAGCTGGGGAAGAAGACAGAACTGAAAGAATTCTAGGGTGCTTTTGGGGTATAAGAAGCTCATATGTTGGGGGAAGGGTATATGTTCTCTAAACAATAATTTGGCTCTATTCCTCTATAACTGTTAATATTTATGACAAACTGCCTTTAGATAAAGGGCTGATGCAGGTGAAATAGTAATGACTGTTACTTACCATCTTCTGGTACTTGGTTTTCAATTGTGTGGGGGAAAATAAATGGGCATTGAAATTTATGTAACCATAAAAGAAACTCAAGTAATCCTTTTAGCAGTTAAAGAAGTAATTGGTGACATGGTTAACAAAATGATCGTTAAACCGACCAACCAAGATAAAGTGAGTTCTCATTAAGGCATTGCTTGCTCTAATGTATGCCCCATGTTGCTTCAATGTTTGTTCAGATCTTATTCAACCCTTTTATTTCAGGTTCTTTATGACATTGGTGTTGTATCCACCAAGGAACCCTTCCAATGTGTCATAAACCAGGGGATTATCCTTGGGGAAGTAAGTATTGTTCTTCTGCTTGAAAAAATTATATATATATATATATTTATTTATATCCCCACAAGTGTCTAATGTCTTGGTTTGAATGGTAGGTTCAATATATGGCTTGCAGGGATCCAGATGGAAATTTGATATCTGCTGATTCAACTGATATGTTGAGTGAACATAATCTAGAAAGTGTTCCTGAGGAGAAGGTTCCTCAATTCTGTTTCCACTTCCATCTTCTTTGTTGTCAGAATTAAAATTGAGATTTATCTTCTATTAATGAACAATACATTTTCTTTTTCCTTGACTATAGGTCATGAAATCTGGGGACCTTTTTGTCTTGAAAGAAAATCCTGACATACGATTAATTGCTCGTGCTCACAAAATGAGTAAAAGCAGGGGAAATGTTGTTAATCCGGATGACGTTATTTCTGAGTATGGTGCAGATTCTCTTCGTCTATATGAAATGTTCATGGGACCACTAAGGTAAGTTTGACCACAAGTCTTACTGCTAATCACATACTGATCTCCCACACACAAGAAAAAAAAAAGGGGCATGGGAGGGGAGACAAGGATACTTTAATCTAACATCTTTTTTAATGTTGATTGCCCTTTTTTTTCAAGAGATTCAAAACAATGGAGTACCAGCGGCATCGAAGGCGTGCATCGATTTTTAGCAAGAACTTGGAGGCTGATTGTTGGTTCTCCTGTGACTGACGGCACATTCAAGGATGGAACTGTTTCAGTTGATGAAGAGCCTACTTTAGACCAACTTCGTTCTCTCCATAAATGTATTGCTAAGGTTGATATCTCAACTTGTTAATAGAATTTTAACTTTCACTTTTTATGATTTTATCTGATTTATGTAGAGCTATGTTGCACAGGTACTGTTATGAGTATCGTACTTGGTACGATACGGGTACACTAGTACAACATTTTTCTAAAAGATTAGGATACAGATATGAAAAATTATATTTATAAAGATTAAAAATATATTATTTTTGTGTAATTGAAATTAACATTACAGGGAAATAATGACATTATAAAACATATCATGACCAATCATCAAACTAACATAAAAATTGTTGTAATTCATAAAGATACTACTAAATATAAAAGTTAAAAGCAAAGCAAAGCAAAGAATTTTTTTAAATTTTAAGAGTATTAATTTCATGATTTATCTTATGATCATTACTAGAAAAATAGCTTTTAACTTTCATCAAAAGAAATATGTACCCCGACATGTACCCATTGAGTATTCAATTTTTAATTTCTATATTTTCAAATAAATACATATCCAGTACATACACATGAAGTACTCAAGCGTAGCAGTACCCAATACGTACCTGGTATGGATATGCTTAAGATTTTGAAGTACCCATGCTTCATAGATGCATAGGATTTGGACTTTTAGTCTAAGAGCCTAATTTCAATGAGCAGGTAACAGAGGAAATCGAGGGCACAAGATTCAACACAGGAATTTCAGCGATGATGGAGTTCCTTAATTCAGCGTACAAGGTAACTTTAAAACTAAGGTCATTTGGAGTTGCTTTTGGCACTATGAGTTTCACTGGTTCCACTCTCTCTCCCTCTCTCTCTATCTGTCTCCTCTCTTTTAATACAAGACTCCTCTTTCATAGGCTCTGAAACATTGTTATTTGGTTTAAAATGATGCATATATCGTTCTTGGTGTACATTTTCAGTGGGATAAACATCCAAAGTCAATTATTGAGGCATTTGTTTTGCTGCTTTCACCGTATGCACCGCACATGGCCGAGGAGCTATGGTTGCGGCTAGGACACACAAAATCATTAGCCTATGAGCCTTTCCCTAAGGTATGAGTTTGGGTCCATATCAAATCATTTAGGATCTTTCATGGCATGTAATGTTATTTGTTCATCACATTTCATCATCTGTTTCTTTTATCGTACAAGCACCCATTACCTGAAACCGATTATAATCTTATCATTGCTTCTACAATTGTATTTGTTATAAACTACTGCTTTTTCAGTTCAGTTTTCCTTTCATAGGTTTTGAGCCTATCATCTGTCAATGACGTAGGAAAATAGAAGACATTTCCTCATGCTACCATATATAACCTCCACTGAATTCTTAAATAGTGTCACTTGAAGTGCCCCAAAAATTTTGGGTTCTGAATGGTGAAAAATTTTCAGGTTGAGTTTTAATGAAGTGGACTGAGTGCCATTTTGCTAAATCGACTGAGTGCCTTTTAAGGGATAGATATCGTATCTGATAGGGATAATTGGCCTTGTCTCTTATGTGTTATGCAGGCAAATCCTATCTATTTGAAAGATTCCACAATAGTCCTCCCAGTTCAGATTAATGGCAAGACAAGGGGAACCATCCAGGTTGAAGAAACATGTACAGAGGAGGATGCTTTTGCATTAGCATCTAGGGATGAAAAACTTTCCAAGTTCTTGGATGGTAAATCTGTCAAGAAAAGAATTTATGTTCCTGGCAAGATCTTGAACGTTGTTTTAGACCGTCAAAATGCCAAAGTTGGCGCACAGTAGCTATTTTAATACTGTATTCATTCCCACTGTAAGGAACAGCCAATTTCAGTGCTTGTTATGCTGACCAAGTTGGTAAGCATCCATTCCAAAGAAGGTAGCATTGGCTGAAGAAGCAAGCTTCCATTGATAGAAGGTGACAGCTAGCCAAGAATTGACCTTCAGTTTAGAAATTAATAATTGAGAGGTGTATGAAGCATAAGGTGGGCTTTCACCTCTCAGCTTTGTTTCATCTGCTGCATACCGATAGATTTTGTATTTATCAATCTATCTATCATGACAGAGTCACACAGGCTGAGGGCATCTAAATGGGTTGCGTACCATATCTTTGAAATTATGGTCCTTGTTGACTGTAATGATATTGGTTCATCTTGTTATTATTCCTTTTTTTTCCCCTTATTTTCATGATATTTTTCTGATTTCTAATTTCCAATGCCATTGATACCTTTAGGCCATCGGACCTTACATTGAATTGGAGTTTGAGGCACATATTGGCAGAACAACTGCCTACCAAAATTATATTAATGTCAGCCAAACCCAAGGCATATTGTTAGGATGAAAACATTATTTTTTATGCCCTTTGCTTTTCCATTACTTAATTACAAACATCAATAATCTAAGTGGGGAGGATTATTATTTTATTCATTGAAGATTCGTTATTTTTTATTAATAAAACATAGCCTCTAAAAGTAGTATAATTCTTGTTCTCTTTCTAAAACAAGAAGACTGTTTCAACTTCTTCTGTCTGGTCACCAAACATCCTTCGTTTCCACTTTACACATGCCTTCGTAGTTCCTATCCTATGTCTTTCGGCGGGACCCACGTTTTGTGAGGCACAATAATATCCAATCGGCCTAGTCTGTCCATCCCACTGAACGACGCCGCATCAAGCCGGTTGTCACCTCTCATCAATCAGTGGCACTAGTCCGCAAGTCCCGCTTTCTGGTTTCAACCTCTTGTATGAGATTCTGCTATTTATAATACATTGCAATGGTAGTAATTAACTTGCGTTGTTCCATTTTTTATACAAATGCTTGAAATTTTATTATTTTCTTTGTACACAGACAGATATGAATACAAATAGGCATAGTAATAGCTAGCTGGGAATGGCAGGAGCGAGAACTATGACGAAAAAGGCGCCAACTTTTGCAAAACGCCACGTAATAAGGTTCAGCTGGAAGCTCGTCATCATCATCTCCGTCTCCCTCTGCTTCTTAGTTCTCTTCAACCTTCACTGCCCATCAGGTATCTCTTCCCCTACTCCGTTACCCCGCACACGATCTCGAATTTCTCATGAGAACTTCAAGGGTCCTCCTAAGATCGCGTTTTTGTTTCTCGTGCGCCGAAACCTTCCTCTAGATTTTCTCTGGGGAACCTTCTTTGAGGTTTGCTGCGTTTTCATTTCGTATTAATTTTTTTTAACTGAGTCCTGGAAAATGGACGGAATTGGTGTGTTTTGATTGGACCGTTTTATGTTTTGTAGAATGCTGACGTTGGGAATTTCTCAATTTATGTTCATTCGGCGCCTGGGTTTGTGTTTGATGAGACTATGACGAGGTCGCATTTCTTCTATGGTCGACAATTGAGTAATAGTATTCAGGTGATCATAATCTATAGCCTGCCAACCTATTGGTTGTTTGATTGCTCAGAAAATGTTGAAAATAACAGCTGAACAATAAAGTTCCATTTGGAGCAATTTTTTTTTTTTTTTTTAAGATGGATTTGAGACAACAAGCAAGCCAGAGAAAAGAAACAAAAAAAAAGAAAAAAAAGAGAGTCTTGGAATTGGCCTGGTCTTTTCTGTTGTTTTATTGTATGTGAATAAGAATACAGTTTTGCATATAACAGGTTTTATGGGGAGAATCGAGTATGATTGAGGCTGAAAGGTTGTTACTGGGTGCAGCTTTGGAGGACTCAACAAATCAAAGATTTGTTCTTCTTTCAGATAGGTCAGTGCCGTTGCCTATATGAGTAATAGATTTTTCTTCTCTATCGCCATCGAGTGCGCGATTTCTAGATTTCTTTGCAATTGTGATTTCCAAATCTTCGAAGTTTTGAATTACTTGAAATGACCCATGTCTGGCTTCCTCTGCGTTCTTCAGGGCAGGATTAAGTGTTGCTTTCAAAATTCTATCTGCTTGCCTACCTTCCAATTGACAGTGATATGGATTCTTATAGCATAAGTTTATATAAATTCCCCATTTTTCTTCTCTTGTTTTCTGCGTTTCTTCTTCAGTCTGTTATGCATGCAGGGAGACGTTCAAACATTTGGCACTTTCTTGTTAACTGTTAACTTACTTGCATCTAAGTTTCTTCTTTTCCATGTGCAGTTGTGTTCCTCTGTACAACTTTAGTTATGTGTACAATTATGTCATGGCTTCTCCAAGGAGTTTCGTGGACAGGTAGAAGAAGGCTTGATTCTTGAGGTGCTTGGGACTTCATGTTTTATGAGTCAATGATATTTCCATTAGTCTTACCTTTCTGTGAAATGAAGTAGTTTTACAGCAGTCATTAAGTAGTTACTTCACATTGCAGCTTTAATGATGCAAAGGAAGGCCGCTACAACCCGAAAATGTCCCCTAAGATACCACGGGAAAAATGGCGTAAGGGTTCCCAGGTAACTTTTCTGGTCTTTAACTGCACTTTGCATATATGACTTACTTTTATAGATATCATATGTATATGCATTGTTTCATTGAGAATATAAATTGTTAAGTTCAACAATATGATCCAGAAAATTATGCTCCAACGTGAATTTATTTTGGAATTCCAGTGGATCACCTTAGTTCGTAGCCATGCTGAAGTAATCGTAGATGATGAGGTTATCTTACCAGTCTTTAAGAGATATTGTAAGGTATGTAATGAATCATTGATAGGTTAGAGGTTTAGCCATATATCTAATTGCTTTTAATATAATTATACTAAAGTTGATATAAAGTTAATATCATATCAAGATCATGTTATCCTTCTAAGTTTGTAATGTGATCATCAAAACAAAATCCAACTAACTTGCTTCTCACTCGGCAGCGACGTCCCCCGGTTGATTCCAGAAAGGGAAAGCTGAATCTTGTAAGTGATCTTATATCAGTTTCTTAACGTTGTATCATCACTGAGATCTATTATGTTGTCTTAAATGTTGGTTCTTGGCCTAAATGTAAAAGTACATGTCTTAAATCATTACCATGAATTATACTCTTGGCTTCTTTATAGCCAATTCAGGTAGCTTTTGTCAATACATTTTTCATTAGGGTGTTTCATTTAGTACATGATTTGATTTAGACAAATAGGAAGTGAAAAATCTCTTGTGGGTACTGTCATGCGAAATACACTTCCAACTTCTTGATTTATTTATTTTGGTGAAAGCAACTTCTTTATTTTACAACGTATTTGTTCTCCCTTAAATCTTAATGGAGGTCTTTGACCATTTTACCTATATTGTTTTCTTTCTCTCAGACCCATCCATATGCACATTATAATAAGTATAGCTGAGCACATAAAAATTTCAGAGAAATAAGTTTATAGGTGCTCGTAACTCGCATGTTGTGTGTGGGTGAGAGCTTGATCGAAATGTGTAATATGCAGAGATTAGCATGTTGTTTACACAAATACATTATGATACAATTAATTCCATACATTAGGTAATTTTCTCTTCTAATATGAGTGATAATTTGGTATGATTTTGATGGAGGCACAGAAACTTCAGAAGCAGCACAACTGTATCCCAGATGAACACTATGTGCAGACATTGATTGCAGTAAGATACTGAGCTATTCTTCATGTCTTGACCAAATTATGTATAGTATAGAAGATGAATATAGTTTGTTCTATAAGAAATCATGATATATGTTCCCATTCTTTGATATTTCGTGTTAGATGCATAACCTTGAAGATGAACTTGAACGAAGAACATTGACCTATACCCTGTGGAATCAGTCTGCAACAAAAATGGAGAATGAAGGCTGGCATCCTATCACTTTCACCCATTCAAATAGTGGCCCTGAAAGGATAAAGGAAATAAAGGTTATCTTCTGCTGCTTTTTACCATGTTACTCTCCCTGAACAAAATGGTTTCTGTTAGTGGAATTTGACTGCTCTGGGACATCCCCATGTTTGCAACAATTGAAATCTATTATTGAAGTAAATAGAACTTTCTACATATTTGTCCTTGAGTTGCTTGCCTGTGGTGACATAGAATGATCTTATAGCATGCAGTGATTCATTCTACTTCAAACTCAAATTTTACACCCTTCTTGATAATATTTAAGGGCACATGTAAAGTTATGTTTTCTGGGTCCAAAATAAATGATTTTGTTGGAAGAGATACATAAAGGTCCATGTATGAAATATGAAAAAATGATGTTCATCTGTTTTTCCCATCTTATGGGAAATGCTTAGTTGTTTCTGTGCAATATTGATATGTGGTTTTTTTTTAGTATTATCAAGCATACGATCTTCATTTAGCATCATTATCTGCATCATCACATGGTTCTATCCTAATCTCTTATCTCAAAGTTTTTGTTGTTTGATTTGTTTTTAATTTTACAGGGCATCAACCATGTTTATTATGAAACTGAATTCCGAACAGAGTGGTGCCGTACCAATTCAACACTCGTTCCATGTTTTTTGTTTGCAAGGAAATTCTCTCAGGGAGCAGCAATGCGTCTCTTGAGCGAGGAAGTTGAAGTTTCTGCATTGTTAGAGGCTCCTCCATGACTTAAGCTCGTGTTATTGCAGATCTCTGGCCGTATATTGACTTACATATACATACTCAGGACGTCAAATGAGACTGCCTATCATACACCACGCAACAGATTTGGAAAACTAAAAAAGAATGTAGCTGCGGCTGTAATACTTAACTTGGGCGAGTCAGAAAAAAGTCCATTACTTGTATGGTGTTTGATAGAACTAGTTCCATATCTGACATAGTGAAAGATCTTATACAGCAACCACAACTGCAGAACAGCAATAAATACTGGAATAATTCATATACTTTATTAATGTTTAAAAAAATTGCGAGGGCCAATGAGATAAAATTGTATTTTACATAAATTTTTATACAATTTTTTTTTTAAATATATTTGCTTGTGTATGATGATAGAGGTGTCGGAGGGAGGGGCCCTGCTGGCCCTCTTTGCCTCCCTCATTTGTCATTATATTGTGGGAGAGAAATAGAAAGTGTCAATGTGTGCGAACACCATTAATTTGAACCTCCTTAACCTAATTTGTTTTCACAAAGAATATAATCCCACTTATTTGAATTGCTTGTACCATGTGTTTGAGGAACTAGAGTGGAGAAAATGTTGATAAATTATAAGTGCACATCATCCTGAAATCTGTCATCATCACAATTGGAAAATCACAATGTTGGAGTGGTGTTTTAGACTTGTAATTTAGTTTTAGGAATTATGATGATAACTTATTAAAGCTAGTAATTCATACATATTTTATTGAGGAGATTGATACTTGTCTAACTATCCTCCAATAACGTGATAGGCTGTTTCAAGAAGTATCAAATGATGGTGACTCATTGAAGATGTATTACTTTGAAGAATCCCATAATCTCAATAATAGACATTAACTATAATATCTATCCCATCCAAATTTCTTAATTGATTCTCCTTTGTAGGCATAATGGATCCATCCCCTTGCTTAAAATACAGGATATATTTTTATTGGACATAGCAAAAAATTGATTCACAACACACCATATTGCCTCCAAGATGAAGGTTCTCAAATCTACCCAACATTTATTTGACATCAATTAGTTATTTTATCATTCTCATGTTTTGGATATCCCTTGTTCTTACTTTGTTTATTCTTTACCACCTAAAAAGTCCTCAACACATGTCATAATTTTTTTTTATAAAAGCAATCCAAGTACATACGCTTCTAAGTTCACCCATTACCTCAACCTCAAGTATCATAAAAACCTCCTTTGTAAAATTTAATACAATGAGCTGTCCCAACAACTCAACGGAAGAATCTATTGCTTGGTCGGGCACTCATTTTCCTCAAGGGATTTACTTCCCCACCACGACTGATTTGACTTTTTTTTTTTTAATTTTACTTTTATGATTTTACAATTAACTAGACATTAAGTTAAAATATTTGACTTAAAACATTACATTGTCATAAAATATCGCAAGATATTATATTTATATCACAACTTATTCATAAAAATTGTAAATATTTTATAAAAAAGTTGTGATTAAATTTAATTATAATAAAATTATTTCATGTCACAAATTTTATATAAAATCATACAATTTTTTCTTTCAAAATATTTGCAATTCTCTTACATAAAATTATGCAACTCACAATTATTATAAAAAATTTACAACATTTCATGAAAAAGTTGCAAGAAGTCATAATATCATACAAATCTATCATAAAATCATGCAACAAAGTCATACTTTAATGCAATGCTTTTATATAGTCATGTACTCGTAGATCTTATGTTAAGACTTGTGAATATAATGACATCTAATATAATTGTTATGTAAATCATACATTAGTTCCCGCAATGTATACATATGACCTATAACCTCATGCAAATATATCATAAAATCACGCAACAAAATTATACTCTATGCAGTGCTTCCATATATGCATACACATACAATCTTATATTACTATTTACGAATATAATGATATTCAATATAGCTATTATGTAAGTTATACAACATATGTCCCATATATTCAAGCAAATTTATCATAAAATTGTGCAACACAATCATACTCCAATGCAATACTTTCATATATTCAAATAAGTTTTTCATGTAATATTTTATTAAAAAATTGTTAGTTTATAAAAAATTCATGGAAGGTCATATAGATACTACTTTTTTTTTTTTGAGGTAATATCAAGCAAATCCCTTTCTTCAATTTCTTTTCCCCATTACATCTGCTTATCCAAATTAGTGCATCTGCAAATGACGTCGAAATATGTGTGAATTTGTTTTACCAAATAGTGGATAGCTGTCAATAGCAGCTTGCGTGATCTGTTATGTTTGATTCCTTAGTGTTAGATGTCTACATATCGAGGGAGAGATTATGAGTGCACTGAAAAGCTGAGACAACCTTATGTACTAGCCAGGGAAAATAAACGGAACCCTGACTGTCGAGGTTATTATCTGATAGAGCCTATTGATGTGAATAAACACACTCCTCTTCATCGTGCAGCTTTCTGTGGCAAACCAAAGATATTTGAAAATTTGCTTCAATTATGGGTAGCTCCCGGATGCGCTGAGGATGAAGAAGTAACGTGGAAACATTGTTAGACAATTGAGATTTTTTTTACTTGACTGTAAGCTAATCATGACAATGTACTTTGATTTATGTAATAAGCTTTAGCCAGTGTGTTAGGTGAGCAAACAATTAGGTTGCTTGTAATAATATAGTTAACTTAAATCAATGTATTTTGCAGATAGATCATACTAGTCCAAGTTCTTGTATTTAGTATATATTTAAGCATTATGAATGAAAATATGAGTATAGTTAACAGTAAGAGAAAAATCCTTTTCTGCTACTCTTTCTTCTTTGCATTTTGCTGCTGCATTTTTATGAGTTTTCTAGTTTTATAACATGGTATCTAGAGCATAAGTGATCTTAAAGGGCTGTGAGTTTGAGAGAAAACCAACAAGGCTTCCCTTTCATAAAAACCTTTAAAATAGAGTGTTTGTTTATGGCTTCAAGTAGCTATTCAGCCCCTGCTCCTCTAGAGTTTACAGGCAAGAATTATGCAATTTGGGTTGGAAAAATGAAGACTTACTTGAGAGCTTATGATCTTTGGGAGGTGGTGGAGAATGGCAGGGAACCAAATCCTCTGCCAAGAATCCTACTCTAGCTCAAATCAAATATTATAGTGAAGAAAATGCAAAGAAGTACAAAGCTTTATTTGCCATTTAATCTTGTGTTCAAGATGAAATTTATACAAGAGTCATGAACTGTGATTCTCCAAAAGAAGCTTGGGACATCTTAAAGGAGGAGTTTCAAGGA
>JANHAO010019274.1:0-13287 GCA_026873985.1 Saraca asoca
ATAAAAAATTAAATAAAATATTCCTTATTTTATTTTTTTGATATGATATATTTTAATTTATAGATATTATTTTGTTAATTATATACTTTTATAATTTAGAATTTATACTAATGTATAAAATAGTCAAAAAATATATTAAAATTGATTTTAAAAAAAATTATTATGTAATTTTGTTATAAGGATAATTTTGTCATTTTCATATAATTTATATCATATCCTACTATTATCTGTTCCATCTCAAATAAAGGATGACATAGCATAATCTTATCCTGTAGGTTATCTAATGCGCATCATACACTGAATAGCATATGACCTTATCAGGCTCATATCCTATCCTACTATTATCCAACCTTCTTATCCTATCCGTCCTTATCCTATCCTGACCACCAAACGAGCCCTAAGGTTCTTGTGGAAGAAAAGTATTTTTGTTTTTGGCCAACATGGGCGTGCCGGAAAAGTTGGGAATTTTCATTTAGAAAACAGACAGTGTAGAATTGCATAATTTCTAATTTCACTCTGCTATATCTTTTTATGAATTATGATAGTGTTTTCTTGAAGTTTCTCCCATAGATCTTTGGCTTTGACCTCTTTCTTTTTTCACTTATAAATCTGGATTATTCAACTTCGTTATGAGTTTGAGATAATTTTGCTCAAGTAAATTAGTTTGAGGATCAAATAAACTTGTTTGTTCACTTCAATTTTTTTGTTTACTATGTTGCTAGATTTTATTCGTTAGTGAATAGGTCAGTTAAGTTATAAGCCTCAATTAGATAGGTGATAAGCCTAGGTAGGATAAGTAATAAATTTAGATGGATCAATAAATTATATATCTATTAGAACTCTATTTTAATCCTACTTGATATGTCTATTTTCATTATAAATACACATGCCTATTTCATTGTTGAGCATAGTTTATAATTTCTTCTCTCTCTTAACATGGTATGTAAAGTCTTCTAAATCCTAGATATTTTCTCACTTTCCAACCTAATAAAACAAAACCTATTCTTTCTCTTCCTTCTTCTACTCCTTCTTTCTTCTTTTGATACCGTGACTCACGACGGTTTCTATTTGGCAGCAATTTTTGAATGCATGTTTGGTATTAAGTATCTAGTGTCTGGGTATAACATCTATGATGGCTAATACTCGCCAATTTTGGCGAAAATTGGATCTGTCTAAAAGTGCATGTAGAGAAGTTAATATCTGTCTAGAGGGATTCGGAATGCATGAGATAGAGAATAATAAATCTAGGTTGACGGGGCAGTACATCGGCGAACAATGAAATTTTCTTCTTATTTGTTACAGTACGATATAATTCATCAGTCATTTTGTGTAGTTGTTCCACAACAAAATGGAGTAACTGAAAGAAAAACTGTCACCTATTGGAGGTTGCTCATGCTATTTGTTTCAAATGAAAGTGTCTGAGGCGTTTTAGGTAAATGCGATTGCTACAGCCTATTTTTTTATTAATATCATGCCATCTTCAATTCTTAATGTTCAAGTATCTTATTCTCTTTTATTTTCTTCTTAAACATTATTTCCTCACTTCACGTATTTTTGGCTATACATGTTTTGTTTATATCATCGTCCTCAAATTTCTAAGTCAGATTTTTTATCTTTAAAATGTGTCTTTCTTGGATACTCTTAAATTAAAAAATGGTATGATGTTATTCCTCTTTATTGGGCCATTATTTTGTCTCTTCTAGTGTTAATTCTTTGAGTTTGCTCCATTTTTTGGATTTTCTAAGTCTTATTACTCAATGTCAGACTTTGAATCTATTGATAAACATTTTCTTGTGTATTCCACTTCTCAGGATTCTCAGGTCTCTTCCACTAAAACTTGGATTATTCCTCCCATTAAGTATATTTACTGTCATATAGTGTAGAAACCAAATGCAGTTCGTCCTTCTGCCATATTGAGACATCACATACAACGCTTGTTATAAACATCTCATCAACTTTATCTCCCCCTGCCAACTTCTTCCTCACAAGATTCGCTTGCTTGTCCTCTGATCTTGATTTGCCTATTGCTCAAAGTAAATATATCCATAGTTGTACTCAGAAAGGTACCCTAATCACCCTTATTCGATTTTTACCTTTATGTCTTATTCATCTTTACCTATCTTTTCACAATCCTTTATTGCCTTGTTGGATTCTATTACTGTTCCCAAGTCAGTTTCAGAGGCTTTTTCTCATAATGGGTGGTGTGCTGTTATGGAGGAAGAAATGATGGCTTTTGAGGCCAATAAGACTTGGAATGTTATGTTTTTACTACATGGTAAGCAACCTATGAAATGCAAATAGGTATTTGTTGTGAAAGTTAATCCGAATAGTTTTGTTGCTCAATTGAAAGCTCGCTTAGTAGCAAAAGGGTATGCTCACATTTATGACATCGATTATTTTGAAACTTTTTCTCCCATGGCTAAGATTATTTTCATTCGTTTATTTATCTCTCTTACTGCATCTCAAAACTAGCTTTTTCATCAATTTGACGTTGAAAATACTTTTCTACATCATGGTGATCTACTTGAGAAAGTGGATCTCAAGCAGCCACCTGGTTTTGTTGTTTAAGGGAGTATGAAAAAGTGTATTGGTTGAAAAAGTCTTCCCGATCTTATTTCAAAAAATTTAGTGATGTGGCCATGGAATTTGGGATGCAAAAAAGTGATTATGATTATTATATCTTCTATGGACAATCAGATTCAAGTTGTATTCTTTTGACTGTTTATGTGGATGATATTATGATTATTGGTAGTGATAGTTTGAGCATTTCAAAATTGAAGACTTTTCTTAAAATCAAATTTTAGACTAAGGACCTAGGAACACTTTGATGCTTCTTAGGTATTAAAATTGCTCGAAATAAGTAAGAAATTTTTTTATCACAGAGAAAATATGTGCTTGATTTTTTTAATGAAACATGTTTGCTCGAGACCAAACCATGTGATACTCCTATGATTCCAAATGTTAAGCTTGAATTGGAAGACGGAAAGCTACTAGAAGACCCAGAATGATATAGACGATTAGTGAGAAAATTGAATTATCTTTCTATCACTAGGCCTGACATTGCTTTCCCAATAAGCGTAGTAAGTCAGTTCATGAATTCTCCAAGAACCTCTCATTGGAATGCAATTATACACATATTAAAATATCTCAAAAAGGTACCTAGGTGTGGAATCTTATACAAAAAATCATGACCAATGTAAAGTACAAGGGTTTTTTTTATGCAGATTAAGCAAGATGTCTTATGGACTGAAGATCTACTTCAGGATATTATGTTTTTGTTGGTGGAAATTTTATGTCCTAGAAAAGCAAGAAACAAACTGTTGTATTTCGGTGAAGTGTAGAGTCCAAATATCAAGTCAAGTGTAGAATTCGAATATCAGGCCATGATTCATGTTACATCTAAGCATGTGTGAATTTCTTATCTTTTTTGTCAACTTGGGATTAAGTCCTTTGGACTAATGCAATTATGGTGTGATAATCGAGTTGCCACTCACGTTGTTACAAATATTGACTTTCATGAGTGAATAAAGTATATAGAAATTGATTATCATTTTGTTAAGTAGAAACTATAGGAAAGGGTTATTGATCTTAGACATATTAGAAGGGAAGATCAACTTGTTGATTTATTTATTAAGGTACTTTCAAGAAAACAAATTGATGATATTTGTAACAAGTTGGGCATATTTGATATCTATGCTCCAGCTTGAAAAGAGTGTTAATAAATAGGTTAATTAAGTGATAAACTTAGGATTAGATAAGTAATAGACCTAAGTAGGATAAGTGATAAGTTTACATAGGTTAATAAGTTATAGGCATATTAGAACTCTATTTCAATTGTACTTGATATACCTATTTTCATTAGGAATACACATGTCTCTTTCATTATTAAACATGGTTTCATAATTTCTTCTCTCTCTTAACATACTCAAACTTAATTATATGTACTACCCGTGAAGTTTACTATAGAGGGATTTCTTTTTTTCTTCTAAGCAATAATTAGTTGTAAAATCCTTGAAATTTTTTTAGAATGGATTGTAATTTTGAATAGATACACGTTGATGTTTAGGAACATGGTCTAAATGCTAACTATATCTTATCTAATTATATTTAAATGTATTTTTCTCTATTGGCCTAGAAAAGAATTGGCTGGATTTACTCTCAATTATGTGAAATTTCAATATTCTTCTTGAAGTAGGAATGATTTTTAATACAAGGTGCAAAACTTTTGAACCCATACATGAGTTCTGTTGCCTAATCAAGCTTGTCATAGTAAATGCTTGCTTTGGAGAGATATTCATGTTTTTCAACCCTTCTTTAATTTTGTTTTTCAAGTGCCTCTACTTCCTGACTTTAATTGTTATATTATACTTTATACTAATTGTGTTTGTGTGTTCATTATTTTCACTCATGTGATGAGGTAAGTGAACAATCAAAACACACCCTTTGGAACAAGATCATCTATTGCTAATGCTCATAGTGAAGATTTTTTTAGTGCTCAAGTTGATGATTTTGATGATGTAGTTAGTTTAGACAATATCTAATTTTGTTATTCTATTTTGCACATGACAAAACTTATATGAATTACAAAAAGATTCTCAACTTATGTTAATGAAAGTGAATGATTTTAGATTCTTGTCTATTTATGATTTATTTTATTTTGGATTATTTAATTTACAATTTTTGGATTTTGGATTATTTAAAAAGTGGGGAATAAAAATTAAAATAAAAAAGAAAAATAAATAGTAGCATTACTACTAAATTAAATAGAAACGTCTTGCAGTAGTTAAAATCTTACTAATTTGATAGTCCAATTTTTTCTAAATAAATTGAATGATAGTTGTGATGATTGAAACCCCTATTAAGTTGAAGGTTAATGAAATTGATAACTGTCACAAGATATTAAGTTTGCGATGATCATGTTAATGGTCAATTTGAATTGTTGTAAAAATGTATTGCAATGACAATTTCAATGACGATTTTATGAATTATCACGAAATAGTTGATGACATTTAAAATTGACGTAATATAAGAGTCACAACAATTGCAACTAGAGTCATCTTTTCTGTTTTTTTCTTTTTCTTTTTTTAGTGAATCACACATAGTGCATGTAATCTTTAAAGTCTTTTTTTTTTTTTTATGGAATCAAACATAAATGCATGTATTAATCTTTGCAGTGCCATGTGAAATTCACTTGGACTCTATTTTCTTGTATTTATGAATCACTATCGTCTGTCTTTTTGGCCAAGGACAAATTTGAGCTGTGGAGCTTCAACTTACATTTATTCTGGATTGACTTTTTGATAATATTTAGTTGATTACATATGATTTAATATAGTTTCTTTTAATTATTTCTATAATTCTTCGATTTTTTTTAAAGAAAATTTTTTTATTTGAAGCAACGAAAATAGAAAGGTTATGAATACTAATGTAAATTTTTTTACACGGCGCAAGAAAAATAGCTATTTTTTTCAACTATAAATAGCTATTTGCTTATATAATGCAGATGCTAGAAGCTATTTATTGTTCCTACTCTCTGAAGTGTTCTTATGATTCTTAAACATTCCGAGAATGTGATTGGCAAGAATGTAATTCTTGAGAATGTCACATTATCATATTTTGTTTAATTAAAAAGATTCTTAGGAATGTTACGATATTATATTTTAATTAATCTATATATTTCTAAAAATATTATTATATTACTAAAGTGTCCTCATTGAAATTAAATAGTTAACACTAGAAAGCTAACTGGTAAAGGGTAGTATGTGTAGTCAACAGTGGAAGGTAGTGATAAATGGTGGTCAACAACGGTGGGTAGTAATTAACAATGGTGGTCAACAACGGAAGATGGTAATGAGCGGTGGTCAATGGAGGTTGGTGGCGGTAGGTGGTGATTAACGACAGTAGATGGTGGTGAGAGATGGTTAACAGTAATGAGTGGTGATAGGTTGAAATAGTAAGACATTAATAAAAAAGTGGACAAAATAGTATTTTTATATGACTAAAACATTCCCATATTATGAGAATGTAAAATATCCACTTTCCTCTATAGGAATATTAGGTTAAAAACATTTTTAAGAATGTAAACATTCTCAAGAAATTTTTTTTAAATTTTGAACCAAACATGGGAATATAATATTTCTTTAAAATATTCCAGAGAATTTGAGGAAGATTCCGTGAACCAAACACTATTTGAAGAGAAACTAATCCGGAATCTTTGGTATTAATATTTTCTTTATAGTTATGTAAATAGAGATTTTGTATCAAAGTTTTAAGTAATGTTGTATGATTTAGCTTCCAAGGGAAGTGGAAGAGCTTCCATAATTGACAATTTCATTTTACGTGGATCCATTAATGAGAACCTTTTAGCAATATCTATCTATCTATCTTTCGTTAGAATTTTCCTAAATGAACTTACATAGTTCAGAATATTAATAAGGTCCAAATTATAATATATATGAATGTTAAATTAATTATGTTTTTATAAGCACATATAAGTGATAATATTGTTTGGGTTTCTAATGACACTTAAGACTTACTGTAATAATTATTGGTGGATGAGGAGTAAGTTAGTCTAGTAAGTTTTTGTTTTCTAATTGAGGTGGGCCCTACTCTCTATCCTAAGTTAAGTCATGTTTTCTCCATCTAATTAGTAGATGTTCTTCCCCCACTTGGCGGCCAAGGTTAGAGTTAGTGCACCCATCAAAAGGAACAACCATACAATAACAATGGATTTATAGTCAAATTCATGTAAATAATTTTAACTTTCTATTTATTTTATGATTCACACATCATTCATATTGTATAACATAATTTATCTGGGTAGCTTATTTGTACATTTTTTCTTCAATTGGTATCAGAGCCTGATTAATCATGTTATGTGGCTGAATTATATGTGTGAATTCGTTTAGAAATTATATGTTTATAATTGCATGAGGCTGTGATTATTATTTGTTCTCAAACTCAGAAAGCTATGAGAAATCTTAAATTATTTTACTATCTTACAACAATAAATTAATGAAATTTTTTGTCTAAATAATTTCCTATGAATTTTCTGAACAATTTGACAAATTAATTTATGAATATGCCTATTATTTTTTGGTTTTACAATAGGAACATGAACTAGGGTTTTGGGGTTGATACAGAAAAGTTTTTGTAAAAATTGAAGTGATCTAAGAATTGGACCATCAAATTAATTCATGTTTCTATCAAGGAAAAAAAAAAGAGTTCTACAAAACCCATGAATCAATTTGATCAAAAACACAAAGAATAAATGTTTTTGGATAAATTTTTTAGGCGAAATTTCAAATCACTTAGTTTTTATATTTACAATGAAAATTGGAACCAATTTATACATTTTTTGTTCAAATTTATTCATGGGTCTTCTTAAATAAAAATTAGGTTGAAAATTCACAAATCAATGAATAAAAATGGTCAAATTTGGCCAAAATTGAAACCAAGTTAACTAGACCCGAAACCAATGCAATTTGAGCAAGAAAAAAGATGGCTTGTAATGCGCATAGGTGTGTCACAAGTTGATAGCTCTGTATCGAATCCATGCAATGCATGTCGTCAATTCTTAGGCAACATGCTAACCTTCCAATAAATTTGAGTCACATTTTAATAGATAAACAAGGCATTAAGGATTTTGTCACCCTTACAACCAAAATCCCCTTAAAACCAAAATCTTATGCACAATATGTTCACAAGTAAATATAAGCATGTAGTCAAAGCATTCCTGCATATTGAGTTTCAAAGAACACGTAACATAAAAAGCTTCTAGTGTACGTTAAGAAGTAATTTTTTAAGATAAGGAGAAGGACAATTCCATTTTTTTAATATATGCCTCATTACATAGTTTTGAATGTGTAAAGAGAGTCTCTAAGCGATCACACTTTGATCCTTAGCCTATGCCACAGTGCTCACCCGAGTCACCAGACTTGCCCCCTAAAGAGTATTCTAAGTTAAAGTCCTAATGGCACAAATAAATATACTTTTTTTCGAGTTGACATAAGGCTTTTCTCCTAACTTAGAAGAATTTTAATGCGTCATTTCATATGGATATGAAGATAAAACTACAAGGATCGCAACCATGTGTTTTTCTACTTACACTGAATAAACGATCTATGCTAAAATGACATAAATATGCCAAATAGGAAAAATATAGAAAAATAATACACAAGTACATTTGCTCTAAATTTGGACCACATAGCCTCCTTACATACTTGATTTTCTTGTCAAGTTTCGTCAAAAATCGAGCATATTTGCCTGTCGAATTGGTTCACAAGGCCAACTTATGACATTACCCCTTCAAATGTTAATGCTCTCATTGATGCCTTAATTTGACACAACTTTCATAAAAGTTTCTCCTTTCAAATGTTAGCTTCTCAAATCTTCATGTGAGTCATCATCTTGCTCCACTCGAGCTTCTTCTTCGATCACTCCGTGCTTGTCTTTTTGAGCTAACATCATTGAGAAGCTTTGATAAATAGCACCCTCAACTTGACATATCTTTAGGATGGTCATCAATTTGATGTTCCTCAATTCCTCCCTTGACTTTTTCTTAGCTCTGTCTCTTTGAACTCGCACCATCGTACATTTGCTTTCCTTATAACCTTTAAGTAGTTGGCTCTGTAACTTGGTGTCTTAAGCTTTACTGCCTTCATAGACTTTTGTGATCTACCTTTGTAGATTTTACTTTATTATCCTGATACAAACTCACATGCCACTATCTTCATAGCTCTTTACCTCTGTTGCCTCTACAACTTCACCTGTCCCACTACCTCTGCAACATTTGGGTTATTGCCTCTACAATTTGTGCTTGCCTCACTACCTCTGCGGCTTGCAATATTTTATCCCCATATAACTCTCAAATCATTACCTCTACAGCTTAAGTGTGTGCTATCTTCGTAGCTTGTACGTTTGCTTGGTATTTTAGATGTCTATTGATAGATAGCTGAGCATCCAATGTCTCATTCCACCAATGTGAAAGATACAAGTCTCATATCTTCCTTACACACAAGTCCATTCCCAGTTGACAAAACATGGCCTACTTGCAATCCCATTTCTTGTTGACAAGTTTGCTCATGTAAGATTCGACCAATCCATTATACTTCACTACGCAACTTTCACACTCGATTAGATCCTTCTGACCTTCTTTGAATTGACACCCTCGTTGTATCTCAATCATCACAATCTTTTTGGAGTTGATGTTATCTTAGCATCTTGACCTTCACGGCCCTTCATAGGTTTACACATTCAAGTGCTAGAATTTTGGATTTGATACAATCTTGCATTGTGACCCTCATACACCCACTCTTGCAGAGATTAATGCCCTATCTGGGCACTTCTCAAGTGACATCCACTGATGTCTAGGCCTTTATAGCTTACTTTGAGTGCATCCTCTTGATGACTCCCCTATATCAACAACTTTGATAAAGGTTGAGCAGAAAGCATCCTTCACTCTAGCTTGAGCCACTTTGCTTATACACGAGCAATTGTGAATCCATGGTCATTAGCGTAAAGTTTGTCTTGCAATTATGTAGTGCTAATCTACTACCCCATGGGTCATTGTCACTACTCCGTTACGCGAATATGTAGCTCTAACTCACTATATCAGGTATCATTGATACTGGCCATGCAACTATAATGTGCTATCTCCTCCAGCATCTCGATTCAAAAATTATGGATGAGCACTGCAGCTCACTCATTTACACCTGTATGATAATGCATAATCGATCCCTCTTAGATCTTATTTTTCCCTTTCGAGTAAAATTCCTGCCTTCTGACATGATCTTGGACTCTTTGAATAAGATTTGTCTACTCTGTGTATCAAAAGAGATATGTCATCCTACAGAATGTGTCAACTATTTATTGTGACCATGTTTTCTAGCATGACCGTGGCTTTACCCTCCAGGCTTCACCAGCAACTTATATATCCCTCATGGACATGGTTAAGCTTTCTCTGCAAGATCAGGGCTTTTCCCAAGGCTTCTTCTCGCTAGATAAGCCATCAATTCACTCATTCTTTCTAGTGATTTTGTATTCACTCACTCACTCATGCTGTATAGCAAGTCCACCAACTTCTAAACATGCTTGCACTTGATGCGCCATTATCGTTCCCTCAAAAGCAATATTCCGCACACTAGTTCTCAAGTTGCTCCAACATCTTGCAACCTTCTTGGTCAAGTCCTTAGCAGCATCTTTTTACTACTTCAATGAGTATCTACTTCACTCATAAGCCTTATATGTTTTCAATGAGGCAAATCCACCAACTATAGCTCACCCGATCTGCCTTCTCTAGCATAATCGGGCTCTGATACAAACTGCCATAGGTCGATAACTCTATACCTAAATCCATATGGCGCATATCACTAACTCTTGGCCAACATGCCTGCCTTCCAATAAATTCAATCCACATTTGGATAGATAGACGGGACGTTAAGGATTTTGTCGTCCATACAACCAAAATCTGACAAAATCCTATGCATAAAACGTCCATAAGCAAACATGAGCATGTAGTTGAAGCATTCACCCATACTAGGCTTCAACCACATAATAAGTCTCTAGTGTACATTAAGAAAGGACTTTTTGAAATAAGGAGAGGGATAACTCTATTTCATTAATATATGTCTCATTACATAGTTTTGAGTGTGTAGGGGCAGTCTCTAAGCCACCACACTCTGATCCCTAACTTGTGCCACAGTGCCCTCTCTAGTCATTAGGTGAGCCCTTTAAAAAGTATTCTAAACTAAAGCTCTAATGATACAAGTAAACATATTTTTTCTAAGTTAACATGAGGTTTTTCTCCTAGCACGAAAAAGTTCTAATGCATCAACTCATACAGATGCAAAGATAAAAATCCAGGGATTGCAATCATGTGCTTTTCTACTCAAACTAGATAAACGATTAATGTTAAAATGATACAAATACTCCCAGAATGGGAAAAATATGAAAAATAATATACAAGTGCATTTGCTCCCAAATTCTAATAATAAAACTTCTTCTCCATGCTTGATTTTCTCACCAAATTTCATCCAAAATTGAGCATGTTTGCCTATCGAATTGGTTTACAATGCTAGCTTGTGACAAGGTGGCACATGCAGGCGACACGTTGTGCTACAAATGTTTGATTGTGGCACTAATGACACCATCAGCCTCAACTATCCAAGATTTTTGGTGATTTTTCTAGAATTTTTTAAAAATAAAAAATTTTTATTTAATTTTTCTCCAATTTTTTTAAGTATTAATTTGACATTTTTTGGGTCTAAAAATTTTGCTATATGATTCTTACATGTTAAATTATAACACATAATTTTCTTTGTATTTTAGGATACTATTTGGTTATTAAATGAATTTTACATGTTTATATGCATAAAGTTGTAATTATGTAGGAATCCTGTTTATTCATATTATGCTATGGAATTTTGTGAATTGTGTACCCACCGATTACGGGTCCAATTACATAAAATTTTGATAAATAAATTTGTTTAGTTGTATTAAGGAGAATGTTATATTAATAATATTTATACCCTATCTGTATAATATTATTAGTATAGTTTTGTTGGTGATAATATAAGTATTTGGATTAGATATTATGTTCTTAAAATTTTAAACATCCATCGGTGTTAGGTTTTAGGAATATAATATTCACTTTTTGCTTTGTATTATGAAACCTTAAATATCTTATCGATGTTGGATTTTATAATATAATATTATAGACAATTGCATACTTAGTGTTTAATGATGAAAATTGAAGATGATCAAGTTTTACATGCATTATATGAGTATTTATGATTAATTTCATAAATGATTTTCCTCAACCTCTTTGCCAATGCTATTGACTTCAATGAAAACATTGAATGGGATGGAATATGAGGATTGGGCTGAGTCATTAAAACTTTATCTGGCAATCACTAATTTGGACCTAGTAGTGAGAAAAAAGGGGTCTGTTATTAATGCAGACTCTACACCTTAACAAAGGGCACAACATGAGAAATGAGTGCACTCAAATAAAGTGTGTTTTATAGTTATGAAGTACTTAATGGATAAGACCATCAAGAAAAGTGTTCCTGAATCTCAGAAAGGTAGGACCTTTTTGATTCCGCTGCTAAAAAATACATAAAGTTCAATAACGTTAAGAAAGGATATCACCTCTCAATGCTTGGTAAGATAACTTATAATGGTGTTATTAGAGTACGTAAGCATATTATGAAGTTAGTCCACTATTACAACAAACTGAAAAGCATGAATGTTGATTTGGGAGAATGCTTTCTAATTTGGCATGCATTAAAGTTCTTACCTATTCAATTCGATATTCTAAAAACATCTTATAATATGCAGAAGGGTGAGTAGACTATCAATAAGTTAATCTCCATTATTTTTTAAAATGCAGAGGATATGAAAAGGGAAAGATTTAGGCAGTTAATTATGTTTCCCACGATTCCACTTTAGAACAAAGAATCAGAGCACATCAGAAGGACAATAAAAGGAAATCCATTTATAAGAAAAAAAAGTGTAAATTGGGTGAACAGTGCCATTAGCCCAAGAAGTCTTAGTTCAAGGAAAACTGCAGATTCTGTAAAAAGTATGGACATATGTTGTATACTAAAATAACCTCATGTGGACGAGTCCTCGAGGAATCGAGGACGACTCGCGCGGACGAGTCCTCGAGGAATCGAGGACCAGTCCTCGGGCTCAAGCAAAGAACCCCCGGGAGTCCAGACTACAATAACGAGCGCCAAACCCTATCTTGCCCGCATCACTCAACCGTGGTCCGAAGGGCCATGCTCTAGCGATAGCGCGACTCAGCGACAATAGGCTCAAACGTCGACTTAGCGATCGCTTCGCTCGAACTCACCTATTCATTACGATGATCATAGCAGGCTTCCTCATGAAGCTCTCGCTAGAGACAACAGGGCACCTTGCCTGACAAGGTGGTGGCTACAAGCCTACTTGTCGGCCTAAAAGGGCCTGCTTCACGGCCTATGGTCGGGTACGGCCTTCTTATTGTCTTTTCTCATTTATTTGATGTAACACAACTGTAGCTAGCATTTAATACATAGCACCTCTTCTTCTTCTATAAATAGGATTACCTTGTTAGCAGATGGAGAGAGAGGCCAATTCTGTAAACAAAGCTTCTACATATTATCAATAAAACTTTCACCGTGGACATAGGATCTGGTACTGCCCGAATTTGGCCGAATCATGTTAAAAACACTGTCTTTCCTTCTCCCTCTTCCTCTTGGCCATCTTTTACAACACTTCAAGAGTGGCATTGATTCCTGAACT
>JANHAO010019275.1:0-13290 GCA_026873985.1 Saraca asoca
TCAATCAATCCGAATGGATATGTACGATATGAGCAGTTATAGGATTATATTTAGGTATAACTTTTAGAAAAAAAATGTCTTTTTTATTAGAGTATTAAATTTTCGTACTATAAATTTTATTGTTTGGAATTGTAAAAAAATTTCATATTTATTACACAAATTTCAATCCCTTCAAATTTTAAAGATAAATTAATGAAAGATATCGGGATATTCACAATTTTTTTTCCAATGGAATCATCATTTTAATATATATATATATATATATATATATTTAAATTTACACGCTCAATTTGATTAAAAAATTGAAAAGGATATATATTCTTATTACACACAAAGCCAATAAAAGCTGCCATTATTATTAGTAGTGTAATAATATCTGATGTTATATTAAAAATCTTTACTCTCCAACTAAAACAATTACTCCTTTTTTGTAAAAAAAATCATAGTTGCAAATCTTAACTTATGTAAAAGTTATAAATTTTTTTCATAGAAGTTATAAAAAGGTGTGCACTAAAACAACAACTTATAATAAAAAAAGAAAGGCACAAATGGAAATAACTATCCAATTCCAAATGTGTACTCTAAGCACAAAAGCCAATAAAATGACTTTTGGTCGTCACTGAAACTTGGGCTTTTGTGACGACCAAAAGTCGTCACTGAATGCGCCCTTTAGTGAAGTCGTCACTGAAGGCCCCCTTTAGTGATGACTTTTTCTTAGTGACAACTTTTTCGATTGTCATTGAAACATGGGCTTTTGTGACGACTAAAAGTCGTCACTAAAAGTTAACCTACAGTGACGACTAAAAAGTCATCATTGAAGGCACCCTATAGTGACGACTTTTAGGGTCGTCACTGAAACTTGAGCTTTTGTGACGACCAAAAGTCATCACTGAAAGCTAACCTACAGTGATGACTAAAAAGTCATCACTAAAAGTGCCCTTTAGTGATGACTTTTTCGGTCGTCACTGAAACGTGGGCTTTTGTGATGACTTTTAGTCGTCACTGAAAGTTAACCTTCAATGACGATGAAAAAGTCGTCACTGAAGGGTACCTAAGGTGACAATTTTTTCGTTGTCACTGAAAGTTGTTACTGAATGTATACCTATTGTGATGATTAAAAAAGGTCGTCACTAAAAGGTGACCTATTGTAATGACTTTTTATGCCATCACTGAAAGCTACCCCTTTCAGTGATGACCTAAAAAGTCATCACTGTAGGCCGACCTTCAGTGATGACTTTTTAGTCATCACTGAAAAGTCGTCACAAAAAGTCAAATTTCTTGTAGTAAGAGGAAGCATTAAACAACCTTTTAACCAACAACGCTTCAAAACTTGTTTATCAACCAAAATGACAATGCAATAATAATAGGTTTCCACAAGGTTGAATTATTAATATTCAACTTATAAGAATTGTGGGTTGTCTTTCATTATTCCTTTTGCAAGTAGCAATATATTGATATTTCACAGTCTTTGACTTATTAGCTTAAAAAAAAAGGAGGAGAGAAAGTTTAATTGAAAAATATTAATTCCTTGTTTGAAATGTGCCGAAACAAGTTTTTATTTCATTACCAAATGGATTTCTTTTTAAATGATATTTGGATTTAAGTCAAAAGAAGAATTCATTTTATTTGATTTTATTTATAATTTCTATTTTAATTACATTTGTATCATTATAAAATCTATTAAACTTATTAGGGATTTTATTAGAATTCATTTCACTTTGGCATAAAGCACATGTTATATTAATAATTTTGTTCTCATTCTAACATTATATTTATTATGATACCATTAAAATTTACCTTTTGTTGTCAGTAGAATTTGGCAATGCGAAGTGGGTTAACAAAAGCCTGGAAAGATCCAAGTTTGACGGAAGAAGCAAAGCGCGGTAGACCTCAAGCTTGCTATGCAAGGTGCAGCAGCTTGCTGAAAGACTCAAGCTCGCTAAATGAGCTCAAGGTCGCAAATCGAAAATAGCCTCAGCGCTTGAGCTCTAGCTGCTGTCCAACCCAGTTGGAAGCTTGCTGAGGTCAAGC
Source organism: Saraca asoca (assembly GCA_026873985.1). NCBI lineage: Eukaryota > Viridiplantae > Streptophyta > Magnoliopsida > Fabales > Fabaceae > Saraca > Saraca asoca. The sequence goes on from JANHAO010019275.1 coordinate 2,032, forward strand.
TTAGGACCATCAAACGATTCGCACCGCAATCCGGTACATACAGCCCGAAAGGCCCCACCGGCAGAAAGCACTTAACAGAAGTCAATAAATAGTTTATAAATGTCAATTTGATGTACTTTAATTATCTTATATATTTATTATGTGATGTAACAAAAATACAGCATGTAGAATTACTCTTGTAACCCCTTCTCCTTTATATAGAGGAGAAAGGAGCTCACTATAAGATAAGGAGGGAGATATACTGAAACTTTGTAAAAACCCCTTCAAACTAATAAAATCAACTCCACGGATATAGGGTTTAATACCGCCCAGATTTGGCCAAACCGCGTTAAACTCTGTGTGCTTTTCTCCTCTTCTATTTCCTCTTTCCATTCAACGCCTCTTTACTATCCACCAACCAGGAAACAGCTTGGGTCCCAAAGAACCCCCTTCGTTGGTCAAACTCTGATCAAACCGAAATCCACTGCTAACATTTTGGCAAGCCCAATGGGACCCATCAACTTTCTAGTTACTCTTTGTGTTTTGATTTGATTCTCTGTGAAGTTAATTTGGCCAGAAGAAAAACTATCCAGAAGTCTAATATTGTTAACAATAAGCTTGATGGTTGTACTGCAAGTTCTTTCACCACTAGAATGGTTGATGGAGTAGCTCCCTTAGTTCACCATGAACCTATTGTTACTAGCCTTAAGGCCAATGAAATGCAAACATAGCTTCAACACCAAGAAGCATTAGAGGAGTCAATGAGGAAAATGGCTGAAGCACTTCAAATACTAGCACAAGTGCAAGCCCAAGGGGCGAAAAGGTAGATCGGGGATGTTACTCCTGGAAATATTCATCAGCAGCAGCAAGGTGAGCATTCAGACAGACCTAAGTGAGGAGACTTTTCAGCTCATTGCTCACAAGAGTAAACCTCGGGTCGTGGCAATGACGACCAGAGAAATTAATGGTCTCGAGTATGAGACCCACTTATGGAAGAACTATTCCAAAGAATGAATCAATTCGAAGAGCGTCTACGAGCTCTGAGTAATTCAACTTGTTACAGATCGAGGTCACCATTTATCGATAAGATCAAAACACAGTCCCTTCCCCTAAAGTTCAAAGTCCCCTTGATTTTGCTTTATGATGGAGATAGAGACCCGTGCGATCATCTAAACATATTCAATGTCCAAATAGGCCTCATAATGACCAACCCCCTCATAAAGTGTCAAGTTTTTCCTGCTACACCGAGGGCCTTACTCGTGACATGTTTCAGAAGTCTTCTAGCTTGCAACATCACTAGCTAGGAGGATTGTCAGAGGAAATTCATTGATCAGTATTGAGCAGCAAAAAAGCAGCTCGCTTCACGTTGCCACCTTGCAACGATCTTCCAATGGAAAGATGAGTTGCTAAAGGACTATGTTTCTCGATTCAAGCATAAAGTCCACAACATTGATAATCCTTCAGAGGAAACCATTTTAACAACCATCTCTAGGGGACTTCGCAAGGATGGAAAATTATATAAGAGTCTCTATAAGTCCCCTGTTAAAAATCTCACTAAGTTCTATGACCGAGTAACCAAGCAGATCACGTGCGAGAAGACTTTTGGTTCAGGAAAATCCAAAGCTGACAACTTTGCTTATAAGAAGAAGAGGGGCAATGTGGATCAATGTGTTTGCTCTGTGACCAAACTTTGAAAAAGGTCAAAAGTAATTAACCTCAGCATCCAGGGCATCACAAAAGTTATAGCACTCTATCTGACACTTAGGATAGGATATTCCTAACAGAATGAAATAGAGAAGACTTTGGGAAGCCCAAGTCTCTATGGATGCCTAGCAAATTCAGAAACAATAAAGATAAATTCTGCGTCTACCACAATGAGGTCAAACACATCACCTTAGAATGTTGGGCATTGAGGGATGTGATAGAGGACCTCATGAAAAGAGGGCTCTTGCAAGGGCACGTGGTGCAACTTGTGGAGCAGCAATCTCATCCTCAGCAAAACCCCAGCCAAGAGCAAGGAGCTTCAGTTTGAATCATATGCTGACAATGTACTTTATTTTTTCTGTTTATCATATTTATCAATGTGTAAACTTTTTTTTTATTTTTATTTTGCTAAATGTAATGTATGAGTTCAATTGCCAACTTTCTAAGTGAAGGCCCCTCAGGGCTCATTTCGAAGATGAATTGACAAAGTTGCTAGCTTTCTAAGCTGAGGCCCCTTGGAGCTCTTTCTGGAGATGAATTGACAAAAATCACCAGCTTCCTAAGTTGAGGCCCCCCAAAGTTCATTCTAGAGACGAATTGATGAAAATGCCAGTGTAGCTGCATGCTCATTGAAGTGTGGAGGCACTATTAAACACTCACAATGCCAGCGTAGTTGCATGTTTACTGAGGTGTGGAAACATTATTAAACACTCACAGTGCCAGCGTAGTTATGTGCTCACTCTGTCAGCGTAGCTGTGCACTTGCTAAGGTGCGGAGGCACTATTAAACACTTTGCCAGCATAGCTATGCATTTGCTGAGGCATGGGGATGCTCACAATACTCAATTTCAGTTAAGCTGTGGGCTCACTGAGGTATGAAGATACTCATAATACTCAATGCCAGCATTGTTGTGTGCTTGTTGAGGTGCAGAGGCACTATTAAACACTCAAAATCTGGTAAAGAGCCATGAGCTCAATAAGGCATGAAGACGTCAGAATCGACTCAGCTAACCGCCTAAGGGGCAATGAAGTCACCAGAACAATGAAACATAGCTCTTGTGCAAACAAGCATTCTCAAATCGCTAATAAGATCCTTTCCAGTGTAGCACGTGTGTGACCTAACTAAATTTTACTTATCGATAATTAAAGCAATTGTATACAAAGGTTTACATAGGAGTTGTAGCCGATGGGCCATATGAACATTCCATTAATTCGTAGCAATATATAGAAGCGAATGAAGACATTCGGTACAACATTCAAGAGCTATGCTGAGAAGCTTATTCATTAGAAGGCCTAATCTAATGGGGTTAAATTTACATCAAAAGGAAGGAAGTACAAAAACAAAGAAGCCTGGAGCTATCATTAGTAGAAAGCTAGTTATTGGGAGATAGACTCCCCACTAGCAGGAAGGCCAGTGAGATCGACTGCTCCTGATGATTTTCCTCCTCAACCAACAGTTCCTTTTGGACCAGACCTAGAGCAATTCAAAAAGGCACCGAAAGTCTGGCTAGCAAGGTTAGATTCCATGAGAGGACCAGAAGGAAATAATCCAAGATCTGCACAAGACTCCCCCATAACTAGCACAAAGAGCTATCCATGGGAGTCACGTGCAGCAGGCCATTCATGCCTTGAGATCTTTTGTAGTAGGCCATACATGCCTCAGGAAGCTTCGTCGAAAGCCAAGCTATCAGAAAAATGAAGGACTTCACCTTGAGACCCATTAGAGCGTTTTACTGGGAAGCTTGAGGAGCTTCATAAGTGTTATATAGACTAGCCAGGTCTGCTGAAAGAACCAAAGGGTAATTGGCTGCCCCTAATCAGACGGTCCAAAGGGAACGAAATTGCCATGCCAATGGCTGAATATCATGCTCAGAAAAGAAGCATGGTCTAGTTTAGATGAAGTGAAGTTTGAAGTGACAAGATGGCTGACTGAATGCCGAAGGCTTTGACTGAGAAGACCCTTCCAGAATAAATTACAACTCACAGTCAACGAAGCGAACTGAGAATTGGGGGCTAGTGTTATTAGTAGAATTTGTTACTACGAAGTGGGCTGACAAGAGCCTGGAAAGATCCAAGTTTGATAGAAGAAGCAAAGCACGACAGATCGCAAGCTTGCTATGCAAGGTGTGGCAGCTCACTAAAGGACTCAAGCTCGCTGAACAAGCTCAAGGTCGCGAATTGACAGCAGCCTCAGGGCCTGAGCTCCAGCTCAATAGGATGCAGTCTTGCCCAGTTGGAAGCCTACTAAGGTCGAGCTTAGGACCATCAGACGATTCGCACTGCAATCTTGTAAGTACATCCCGAAGGGCCTACCGATAGAAAGCACTCAACAAAAGTCAGTAAATAGTCTATAAATGTCAATTTAATGTACTTTAATTGTCTTATATATTTATTATTTGATATAATAGAAATACAGCATATAGAATTACTCTTGTAGCCTTTTGTCCTCTATATAAAGGAGAAAGGAGCTCATTGTAAGAGAAGGAGGGAGATAAACTAAAACTTTGTAAAGACCCCTTCAGATTAATGAAATCAACTCTATGGACATAGGGGCCAGTACCACCCAGATTTGGCCGAATCATGTTAAACTCTATGTGCTTTTCTCCTCTTCCCTTTCTTCTTTCCATTTAACGCCTCTTTACCGTCTCACCAACCAAGAAACAACTTGGGTCCCCATAAAGCCTCCTACATTGGTTGGACTCATATCAAATCGAAATCCACTGTCAACACCTTTCAAAAATTTTTTATACATTTTTAAATATGTTTTAAATAAAAGAATTCATTTACAAATGAATCAAATCATTATTTTTTATATTATTCCCAAATATTAAAATTCTTTTACATATAAATTAAAATCATTTCTTGAAATGAATTGAATTTTAAAAAAATTTAATTCCAAATATAACACAAAGAAACATTTGGTTCACAGAATATTTTTTATATGTACTTCCATTGTTTCTTTTTATTTGTCCGTTAAAAAAAATGCATGAAGATTAAAGAAGTTATTAAATAACCTTAATTAAAGGAAAAAAATAGTTGCATTTTACTATAATATCCTTTATTAAAAGTTAACAATTATATGAAGTAATTGAATTTTGCATTCCACTAATTTGAATTTTCATGTTATTAAAGTTTAAATTTAGTTTAATATTGGTGTAAAAGCTTTTACGCTATCAATAAATAGTAATGTATCATGTCATTAAAAAATAAAAATAATTAGAAAAATTTACCAACAAGTAGAGAATTTTAACATTTATCTATAATATGAAATATGTAGATAAACCATAGTATAAAACTCTTTTTCCACCGTTGATATAACAAAATTAAATCCTATGAATACTAATTAACTAAATTAGTCATAAATAAATTGATATTAAATTACTACCTAAATCGTTTGAATTTAACTCATTTATATATTAAACAAAGCTTCGATTAATAGATGGTCTGAGGGGGTATAGCTTAGCATGACAAATTAAATGAGTAAAGTCTAAGGCTGAGCTATATGTTCTTGTACCTCCCTCGTAACACCACTCCAAACAATCCAATGAGTAAAGTTAAGAGGTGGGTATTACTTCCCTCTCCTTTTCCTTGAGTATGCATCTTCTCTTCTTCTTTTGGAAAAAGAATATGTGAATTTATTATGGGAAAGATAGATGTATAAATCATTTTTATATTGAAAGGATAGGTTTCAATAAAAGAATTATATGCCTTAGTAAAAAAATTTATAAATGCTATAATAAAAAATTACGTCTTTATCTATCGAAAGATGAAAGAAAATAACAAAAAGAGGTGAATATTCAGATCCTTTTCTCCCTACTTTCCCCATCCAAACACACTATAGACTATAAATTAAGGTTTGGTAGCAAGTGGCTAAAGTTGTTCAACTCAAAGTGACAATGGGTTAGAATCCTATCGGTATTAGAAAAACTTCAATTAGTAAATTAAGCTAATTGTGGAGAATATCAAGCTCTTTGCAGGGATATTCGATGAGGACAAATCAGGGTCTGCCAAATTATCTTGCATTGGCGGGTAAGAATTAATACTTTGTCTATAATGTTAAATTTATTTTATTTCAATAAAAATGGTTTCAATTCATTTCTAAGTAAATTCTAGTGTTTATTAGCTATATCAAAAATAATAATTTTAATTTATTTGTAAATGAATTCTTTTGTTTGAAATATATTAAAAATATATATATAATTTAATTAAAATATAAATTTTAATGATATTATGATAAATAAAATATTAAGATAGGAATAAAATTTCTTAAATAATATGTATTTTATAACAAATAAAATAGATTCTAATAAAATCCTTAATAAATTGAATTAATTTGATCATAACATGTATGTAATTAAAACAACATTCAAAAATGAAATGAAATATTCTTTAACTTAAATTTAAATATCATTTAAAAGAGTTTATTTGAAAATGAAACAAAATATTATTTTTAACCATTCAGAACTGGAGTAAATGATGATTCAAAAATTTGTATGTTTTTCTTGATCTAAAATATCAAAGAGTACATACATTCAAGAGGGCCACAATTTTACATATATGATTTGTAAGAGTGGAATAATGATACTTCAAGAGTTCATATATAATTCATTCCTAAATTTAAATTTTAGATAGTTCAAAATCAAAGATTTTTAGGTCATTTCAATGATATCAAAGATAGTTCAAAAGGGGGCTTTTGATTCACAAATCAAAGATTGCAGCTCATTACATTCGGAAATGCTTGTGAATGATGTAAATGAAATGCCAGATATTCAGAACACTAATATAAAATTTGAAAGTTATCAATACATAAAAAAAAAAAAAATCCCGAGTAGATCATGAACAATCCTTAGAAGAAAAAACCTACAACAAAAGTATCACCAGAAACGACCATTCTCGAATCTAGTCATCACAACATAAAATACAATATCAAGGATTCTTCAAAGTGCATTACACCAACCCTTCAACATCTATGATTGTAAACACGAAAGACAATATCGATGGATTTCATCATTTCAAATATACATATATGTCCTTTTTTTAGACCATTGTCTCTCAAAAATTCAGCCCATTTTCCACCTATTTTGGCTTGCATCCTAGACAGACTTATATAAATTCTAGGATTCCAATTCCTTTTGGATATCTCCATTCTTATGGAAAATAGTGTTGATTAAACCATCCTTGGAAAATTTTTCTGATAAAAAAGTTTTTGATAGATATTTCAACAAAATTTTAAGGGGATGAATTTTTCAGAATATATATAATTTTTTTAAAAAATTATTATAATTTTTTTAAAATAATATCCCTTGATTAATTATCCTTGAAATTCCAATGGAAATTAATTTTTTATTTCTTTAATTCTAATTTCTAAGAATTATTATTTAATTAAGGACAAAAAATTATCTATATAACATATACGAATAATTATAAATATATAAAATTAGTCAAATAATTCATAAATTATATTAATCAAATCAAATAATATTTAAATATATTATTTAAATTGAATACATAAAAATATCATTGCATCACAAAATCAGAGAGGAATTCATCAATCTCTTAATCTTGGATATCGTAGAAATTATCTATGATAATCAAATGATGATTGTTTCCACCCATGTTTTAAGATGAATGTTTTTGTGGATTCCATACATATTAGGCAAGCTAATTTTTCATTCATTTACGAACCAAATAACATTCCATATGCAGGAAAGTCATTAATGGTTCACATCAATGCGGCTTTCATTGGACAATTTTGCTTTATTGAAATGTTATATATTGGAATACCATCACTCCACAAAGTGAGTAATTCTTCTATCAATGGCTACATGAATACATTAATTTTACTCTTTGCATTTCTGGACCTGGGATGATCAAGGTCAGGAATATGTATGGAGTTATTATACACACATCTAGAGGTAAGTTATAATGAGTGACTATTACTGGCCAATATGAATATGGTGCAACATTATGATCAAATGGAATGAATCCATCAGAGCATATCCTAAGCCTTTTATTTGGAGGATCATCTACAAACTTTGAATAATTTTGGCCAAATTGCTTCCAAGCTTCTCAATCAGAAGGATGACACAAAATGCTTATCTCCCTTCAATTCTCATGGTGCTATCTCATATGAGAAGCTGATTTCATTGAAGCATATAACCTTTACAATGTTGGGATTAATGGTAGATAATATATTCTCTTGAAAAAAACTTTTTTGCTATTCCAGCCTATTCTTCGCTCCTTATATCGAGGTGAATTACAAGTTCTATATTGTGTCAAATCTAAGCTCCTTATAGAACAACATGCCTCCTTTCACACAACAGTCTTTTTTCTCATGCCCTAATCCTTACTTTTTCATTAACTTCCTTTTTTTTCATAAAAATTAGGAAGAACGATATTATCAAATAGGTGTGTCTTAGTCATAAGTTGCATAATTTGATCCAAAGGATTTTGTAGTAAGTTAAAGTCAAATTTTATGCTTAATATCATAACTACTAATGACAACTTTGAATAGTTAGTACAACTTATCCATAATGGTTGATGTACAATTTCTTAAATATCATAAAAATTCTAGGCATTCCTATTTGGAGGTTCTTCCACATTACTTTATAGGTGAGTTGCAACGTTTGACTAACCAATATCTAATATCCTATTTTCATACATATTACTTGCATCATACAAATCTCATATCATACCATTAGAGGATTCTCCCTTTTTTATAAATCTCTTATCACCATGATTAGTCAACCAGTAATCATATTTGAATCTAATTTATACAAATCAACCTTAACCTCATTAGGAGATAAATTTTTTTATATTTATGTCTGGAGCACAGACACCTTATCCAATCATCATGTAAATAAATTAGCTGAGTTTTTGTAAAATTGATAAATTCTTCTACTCTCATTAAGAAAAATTCGACTTATATCTTAGAAGAAGTCTATCATACATCCACCTACGATATTCTAAAATTTTCATATTCTATTTTTTAAAGTTTACATTAAAATATATTAAGTCTTCATATATGTCTTAATTTACATACATATTTTCTCCTATTTACTATTTCAAACATGTAAAAATCATAGAAGAGTTTGTTGACATTTTATCCTAACTCCCAAAAAAATTTTTTTTGATAGTGTTTTGTTAGTAATTATATTCATATTTCCAATGACATAAAATTTCAATTTCAATAGTTTCATTCACCAAATGTAAAACAACAATAGAACTAATAGTTAATATTAACACGACAATTAATAATTTTAAAAATTAACAAAATCAAGATATATATAACTTCTAATTTAAAAATAGATACTAACTCAAAACAAATAATTCCTAAAGTATTATCAATAACATAATCAAGTATGTCATATAACTACTTAATCATACTAAATTTAGTTCAAAATATATAATTAGTCAATTCCAATTCAAATATACAAGAAAATACAACTAATAATTAAAAAATTAACTCCTACAATAATCTTATGTCAATAATTAATTAATTAATAATTAAAAATACGTACTAACCTTAGTGTCCTAGTAAAAAAACTGGCAAATAAAGTTGTAGATATACTCTAGTTTGAAACTATATATATTAAAATTAAAAAAGTCAATAAAATCATAAAAAATGTAATTGTTCAAGAAAAATAATTAGTAAAAATATAAAATAAAATATTAAGAATAATTTAATTGATTTAAATTTGTAAAAAAAATAATACCTTTAAAGCGCAAGAATCAAGCCAGGGAGGCAAAGAGGTAATTTGGTGTAGAGGAGAAAGGAGGAGAAGAAGGAAATGGGGAGGACATTAGCTAGATGATGATTATTAAGGTATTTGAATTTTTGGACGAATTTTTTATTGAAATTTCATCAAAAGAAGTGATCATAATTTTTTAAATTTGTATGCATTTTTTAACGAATTTCAATGCACGATGATTTTTCAATGGACTTTTTTTAGATTTTTTTGACAAATTTTTGTGATTGATAACTAAGGACCTTTTTAGGTTTGTCTCTCTTTTGACAGATTTTTCCAAAAGATGTTTTTGTTTGAAAAATCCATCGGAAATAGCAAATTCTATTGTAACATTATCAAATCATTTTGAATATGCCATTACAAGCCTAATGCATAAATTGTTAGGTATTTAAGTAATCAAGAGAAGAATTGTTTTGATTACTCTATATAAATTGATTTTTTTTTTTTTTGTTAAACATAAGTTGTTTTGAAATCAATTCCTAAAAGTAATGCAATCAATCACACATCACATTTCTAGCTGAATCAATTTTGGAAGATTGATAAATGATATTGAAGATAATAATATAATTATCTTGAAAGTAATTCAATTTAAAATTTTAAAAAAAATCAATTTTAGAAGATTGATAAATGATATTGAAAATAATAATATAATTATTTTGAGAGTAATTCAATTTAAAAATTTTTAAAAAAATAAAATCAATCCTAATTTAAATTAACATGAAATTAATTATGATAACCAATCTCTTTAATATTATAATTATTAATCAATTATAATAAGGAAATACTGAATTCATAATTTTGTCACGTGACATATTTTAATGTTAATTTTGATTGAAGATTTTAAAGGGATCAAGATGTGTCTTCCTAATAATTTTATTTATTACTCACTCCGAATTGTTTCTTTCATCAAATCTTTTTTTAAGTGTAAAATGACATTACCACTCTCTCATTTTCATTCCCCTGTTCACACCTCTTTTGGACCCAAAATTCTAGATCACAATTACCTCTAAAATCGAGGGGGGGGGGGGGAAGGATTTATCCAATTTTTATCTTGTCCCGAGGATTCATTCAATTTAAGTGAGATATATTTTTGGAAATCCAGCCTCCGCCTTACTTCAAACCGATTTACATTGTCCAATACCAATACAGCGATACTTCACGATCTCTCCTCTCTCTTACTTTTGACATATTTTCTTTTCTTTGTTCTCTTCTCTTGTCTTTCCCGCTTCAATTTTCTGCGAAAAACAAACCGCTTTGACATTTTAGCCATGTTTTGGACAGTTCATCCTACTCATACGACGCCCACGAAAGGTTTGGCTCCCTCTTTCAGGACATTTCTGTATTGGCTACTCTGCTACATGCTTTCTCTTTTCCCATCTTGCATTTGTTTTCTTCCCAATTTGGTTCTCTGCATTTTTGACTTCTGGTTCCCGGTTTTCTTTTCTCATTTCTGAAAACAAACTCGGCGGTGCTGCAGGCTTTTTCAACTCAGCAACATTGGCAAGGAGCGCAATTCTTGTCTGCTCTGTGCAATAATCTGTGAGATCGTACGTTTTTAGTTTTTCACCCTGATCTAGCTGATGGTTCAGGTTTGAATTTCAAACATTCTTCGCAAAAATGGTAACATATCTGACAGCTTTTTGTTACGCTTCTTAGACTATTCCCATTGCAAGTTACTTAAGTGAGTTGCTTAAGTATTATTTATTAATTTTTTACAGGATCCCACATTGCCATATCATTTTGCACTCCTTTAAGCAACTCAAGTAATTTTATCCCACAATGGTGTAACTCTATCAAGTTTCTTAAATGGGCCCCATAATTTATCTCAC
>JANHAO010019276.1:0-13283 GCA_026873985.1 Saraca asoca
AGGGCAAGATCTGATTTGAATTTCGCATTTTAAATTGCCTACCACTCTTTTAAATCCTTATATTGCTTAAAAGGGACCTGACAAGTTTTAACTCCCAGCCCACAAAGCAAGCTGAGAGTTAAGGGGCTTATGTTATATGTAAAAAATAGCTCGACTTGAACGAACCTGCGAGTAATCCGAGATTGACAGAAGGACCAGCTCAAAAGAAATCCGGATCACTCTGCCTTCATCTCACGTCATGAGGTAACCTCAACTTGAGCTTATGCATGACAGAGCGAGCTCGACCTTGTCATTCGAGAGGCTCACTCCTAGACCGAATGATTCAATGTGCGAAGTACGACCAGCTACCTGAGAGCTCGCTGAGCCAAAGATCGCAAGAGACCAAGTCATGTCATGCACAACGAATACTTGGGACCCGCCTGCAGAAGACAATTTGTAGTAGCCGAGAAAAGAAGATTTAGTCTGTCTATATTGTCTTGCACATTTAATGTTGATGTAATAGTTTTACTACATATGTAATTACTATTTTACCCTCCTCACCTTTATAAATATGAGGAAGGAGCTTTCTGTAGAGGGGGGATCACCAGGAACACATGCAGAAACTTTGCCAAAATAGAGAAGGGAACCTAAATGTTGTAACTTTGTAAAAACACCACTTGAATAACACGCTACCGTGGGCGTAGGGTCCGGTGATATCTGGATTTGACCGAACCACGTTAAAAATCTTGTGCCTTCTCCCCTGCTCTTCCCTTCTTCTCTATGTATTTTTGTTGATTTATTATATTAGAACCAGCCAAAGGTCAGAGATCCCAAAGAATGCCCCTGTTGGCTGAAGTTTAGCTCAATACCAAAACTGACGTCAACAGTTATTTAACTATGTACTGTCATTTTGAATAATGACATAGTGCCATGAATTAATTGTAATGTTAAAGAAATTTTTTGCATAAATGCAACAAGTGTAATTAATTACAATAAGAGTTACAAAATTTGTTATTTAATTAATTATAATGTTAATGAAATTATTTTTACAATTAGTTTAGTGGTTTGGTGTCAATTGTTGTATTAAGTGTAGTCTAGGAATTTGTTCTTAAACTATTACACAGAAACATATATATATATATATAGCATAAGAGCAACAACAGAAAGGTGAGGGCAAATTAGACTTTTCATTTTTGAACTTAACGCCATCCACTTCTATTATTGATAGATGTTAGAGTAATTTATCAAATTAGGGGGATCTATGGGTAATTACACCAAACCTCAAGGGAGGTTGGAGTAATTTGCCCTTATTATTACCACCCAAATGCAATTAGTTTAATGAGGGATTGAGAGAGATCACAAAATGTTGACCATAGAATGTTTCACTGTTTATTGCATTAGAGTGATTAAGAGAACATAAAAGAATGTTCATTATTGTTCTTATTGTAATTGGGAAAGTGACAATCTAGAAGCCTAAATTTTTTGTGGTTATGATTGTTTAAAGGACTTAAATTTTGGCCTACATGTTGTCATTGGGTTGCATTTTTTTAGAGTCATTATTAAAGTTTTGATTTGTCTTTCACATTGGTTCTAAATATGTCCTTTGCGAAGTGTGAATTTCTGGGGAAGGATTAATTTTTTACACTAGAGGAAATATAAAAAAAAATCAATCTAAAAATATTGTTTAATTTATTCTTTGGGAATGCATGACTTAATTCCAAGTGCTTTGGTTATAGTGTTAGGTTACCTTCTTGAATGGTTTCTTTCACAATGTTTTATTATTGCATTTAAAAATATTGGTGAAAAACATGACGCTTATTACGTGAGAACCCTAATATTTTTTACGTGATTGTGAGTTTCATGTCTCCCCAATTTTAAATTGTACTCTATATTTTTCTAAGAATTAATTGTGTAAGCACAATTTTCTTATTTATGTGATAATATTTTTCTGACCTAAATTACTATTAGTTTTTTTATTGTGATTGAAATTATATTAATTTTGGATTCAATCACATAAAATATTGTGCAAATTAAATTGTCAATTTTGTATCTATTTTGGGCAAGTGACAAAATCTGACATTTTAATGTTATATCTTTTGATTTGATGCAAGGTAAAAATGTGCATGGAATTATTTTTGTAAAGATCAAATTGAATTACATGGATTGGTTATTGACAATGTGCAACAATGAACATCTAAATATGATGTTAGGGAGCTCGCCACATGATGGCTATGGAATATCATAGGAAGTATTCTAGCTCTGTAAGTAAGGGAGAAAATCTCTAAGTACTATTTTTTGTCTTATGCAATTATTGTTAAAATCCGATGATGTAAATTTTGTATGATTGAGGATCCATCTATTACACTTTCCAAATTTCCTATTGAAATTTTTATACCAAATTCTCACATGCTGATGTATAACATATTTATCATACTCTTGGTTTTGATACTATTTGTTGCTTAGATAATTTGTTTATGAAATTATGTTGTTTAAGAATCTATTGATTATTTATGTTATGGTCATGTAATTAAGATATTACTTATCCTGAGATCAATTACACTTTTGTGGTAATTAATTGAATAATTTTTTAGGAAAGCAATATATTGATAGTGTACTCACCCTATTGGTGTAACATTATTATTATACTTTTACCACAATATGAATATTAGATTGAATATTATGGTTCTATAATTTTAGATGGCCTATTAGTGTTAAATTTTAGAAGTACAATATTTGATTTTGTATTATGTTCTATCATCTTAAATGCTTTGTTGGTGTTATATTTTATAATATCATACTATTTTAATTGACTTGCTCATTCATTGTAATTCGGGACCCCTAGGTGTAATACAATGAATAAGAGGTAAACAAAAATTATATATTTATTGTGAGGAAATATGTAGCATGATTGCAGTTATATGCATCATGAATATTCATAATGAATAAATGTTGAAGAAATTCCTCTAGCTATTTTGCATCTCTACAATTAATTTCTATTATCATTTTTTTATGAGATCAATTATGAAAATTGGGAGTCTCAAATTATTTTTGACAATCATAAATTAATTATAATTCATATTTCTTATGATTGTGTATCTACCTATCATGGAATCAATTATAATCAATTTTTTGTGCATGATAGCTCTTGTTTAATTGTGTGAGAGGTTAATATGTGATACTGATGTGTTAAGCATGTTAATTTATGCTCACAATACTTAGTTAAAATTGAAAATGTTATTTTGTCTAGTTTACAAAATCAATGAATTTTTTAGTTACATTATTTTGACACAATTAATGTCGATATTTAAATTTTCTTCAATTTGTACATGATGATTCTTTTGTTAAACTTAACAAGTGATTTGATAGATATTTAATGAAATCCAGCATATATGGCTTTTGATTATTTATGTGTCTGCCTATCATGGTGCCAATCATGATAAACTAAAGTGAAAGTTTGTTTTACATATTAAGTAAATATTCTAATTATATATGTGTGTGATTTATGAATTATATAATTAATGTGCATGCCCTATCAGCATGACATTATTTGATATAATTAAGAGATCCTTAAAATAAGAAAAATAAAATAAAATAAATTGACCTCTCAAAGTAACATGATCGCCTGCTATAGAATGCGGTCCTTTTTTGTGTGAGATACATTTTTGAATAATTTTTTTTTTATAATTGAGTGTTATGCCTAATTACTTAGCATGAATCAAATATTGCGGATCATATTATAATCAACTTTTGCTTGTCTAAAAGAAGTCAAGTGGTACAATTTTAAATGGATCATTTCGGAATATCATGTTCCATATTTTTTTCTAGAAAATGGGATAAGACTCAATTATTGTTATGTCAATGGTAGTAAAGAAATAAAGTGTGATTGGTCCCATGTGCTTCTACTATTAATGACATAATTGTGTACTCAAGTATCATATATATGTTTGTACTCATATATATTTTGTTTGTACTTGTGTTGTTTTGAAGAAAGGATTGAGTCCCCAATTTAAAGGGGAAAGTCTTAATTATGTTTAACTTGTCAATTAATGATCTATTATAGGTATATGTTTGTGACAATATGAGGTACTACTTTGTTACTAATGTTCAATAGACATTTGTATTTACCTCAATATGACATTGTACTCTCTTATTCTAGTTGATTCACCCTATATGGTGAAATAACTATGTTTAAGCTATCAAGTATTGATCCTTCGTGGATATATGGTTGTGATAGTAGGGAGTGTTATCTTGTAATTAATATCAAACACACATTCATAGTTGCCTTAGTATATCGATCCTTTATGGATAGGTGGTTATGATAGTAGGAGATACTATTTTGTAATTAATGTCAAACAAACATTCATAGTTACCTCAATATATTGGTCTTTTATAGATATATGGTTGTGATAGTAAGAGGTGCTATTTTGTTATCAATATTGAATTGACATTCATGGTTACTTCAACATAGATAGTAGAGTTTGGTATTTTCTATAGGCAATAATTTGAATTGGGTCTTGGTGTTTGAAAGCCTATCACTACATGTTAACGTTGTGATAACTTTACTATTGCCTATTTCTCTTATATGTACTAATGTTGGAGAGAAAATTTGATAAGTTTTATACTTTTTTTAAATCGCTATAGATCTCCACTATTGAAAGGCTTTTACCTTTCAGAGTAATGTTGACTCAAATGAAGTTGCCTTGGATCAATGACAGTATATATGAATGATTAATGTTGTCATAATAATGTATCATTGTCATATGCTATTATTGAGCACAATTATAATGAAAGCAATGCATACTGCTTCATTACAATATAGAGACATTTTGACCTAGTCTCAATTTTATTGGGTTAAGATATTTTATAGAGTCTCAATAATGCATCCTGGGGAGATGCTGAAACTATTTTGATAAGAATTACATCTGATCATATTTGTTTTTATATAATTCTTTGTTCTCCACATCCACTTTGCATTTGGTCATAGAAGTATAGGTCTTAGCATGTGTGACATCAATGTCCCTATCATATATGATGATCCACATGTTAAATGCTTATAATATTGTTGTTTACTAATAGTTGTATAGTGTCAAATCATTATTTGACATTTATTGTTGTGACTATAATCCATGATATTGTTCTTCCTAACCTATGTTCTCCAAGTGGGAGATCATTAGAATAATATTATAGACTAGCATAGTTTGTTAATTTATTTATAAGTTAGATCACTAAATGACATATAATATTGTCTATTTATCAATCTAAATAAGTGATCAAATTATTACTAGGCTTTAGTGTGACACTTAGATGATCTGTAGATTTACAGTTATGTGGGATTTTTTGTTGGGCTACGGATAATGAGAAGTAATGTGATCTCCCATGGAGATGCTCGTGGACCTTTCTCCAATTCAACAACCAAATTGAAAAGAAAAAGAAGGATATTCATGCCACACTTTAGCATAGGTAGAAGGAGAGTGATAAGTGATGAATTTGATGCTACAAAGAGCAATCTCTTTAATAAGTCTCAAGTTCTAGCAAGAACCTTAAGAGAGTACTCTCTCAAGAAGAAACACTTCAATTTTATAAATGATCAAATCTAAATTCTAAAGGAAACAAGTCTTCCCTAATAGCTCTTATTTACTCAAAATGGGCTGGATTAATGTCCCAAACAAGCTCGACAAGCCCAACAAAAATACAAACAAAAATAGCCAAAAAACATAAGCCTAAATTATTACAAAAGGTCCAAAACTAAGTCGTAAAAATATAAACCAATCAGCCCTTTAGGAAGGCATTACAATCAACCCCAAAATAGCCCATAAACATGCCAACATTTGTGTCAAAAATAACACTAAGGTAGTGGCACTGGAAACTCCAAGTGGACTGCCATGTTAGACATTCCAAATGGCTTAAGTGAGTGACATAGCTTCAATGCAAATAACTCTTGAATCTCCAAGGCCTTGATCCTCATGTGTGCTCTATAATGTGTGACATAGCACTTAAATAGCTTCCCTCATCCTCCTAGGCTTGGCTCTTGTCACGGGGCCCCATTGGAAGATACAAAGCCTCTTAGTGATCTCTAGCTTAGACCTTTGCATTCTCATCACTCCCTCCTTCTTCAAAAGGATTCGACCTCAAATCTTCAATACCTACATTAAAAGGAGAAAAGTCAAAAACATTAAAGGTAGCACTATTATTGTAACCACTAGTGAGATCTAATTTATATGCATTGTCATTGATCTTTACCATGACTTGGAAAGGACTATTGCCTCTTGGGTAGAGCTTAGTCTTCCTTTAAGCTGAAAACCTTTCTTTCCTCATATAGAACCATACCCAATCACCCCAACTCAAAAACAACCTTCTTGCACCCTTTGTTAGCTTGTTGTGCATATTGTTCCATTCTTTTCTCAATGTTTTTCCTCACTTGTTTATAAAGTTATTGCATATGTTTGGCTTTCCTCTTCCCATTAAGACTAGCATGTTCCTCAATTAGTAATGGCAATAAATTCAAAGGGCTTAGTGGATTAAAATCATGAACAATTTCAAAAGGAGAAAATTGAGTAGCTGAATGTACACTTCTATTATATGCAAATTCCACATGAGACAAACATTGTCCCTAATTTTTGAAGTTCTTTTAAATGATAGATCTCAACAACATTGTTAATGTTCTATTCACTACTTCGGTTTGTCCGTTAGTTTGAAGATAACACATTGTTGAAAATAACAATTTAATTCCCAATTTTCCACAAAGAACTTTCCAAAAATAGCTCAAAAATTTAATATCTCTATCTGATACAATACTCCTAGGCACTCCATGCAATCTCACTACTTCTCTAAAGAATAAATCAACAACACTTGTAGCATCATTAGTTTTATACATGGAATGAAATGAGTCATTTTTGAGAACCTATTAACCACAAAAAAAATAGAATCCTTCCCCTTGTTGGACCTAGGTAAACTGAGAACAAAGTCCATAGAAATGTCTATCCAAGGTTCACTAGGAATGGGAAGTGAGGTATAAAGACCATAAGCTATGATTTTGGATTTACCTTCTTTACAAGTTATGCAATTTCCACCAAGTTTTTCCATATCATGCTTCATGTTCGGTCAAAAGAAATGCTCTTGCAAATTAGCCAATGTTTTAGCAATGCCAAAATGACCCATTGATCCCCCCATAGGCTTCCCTAACAAGCAATTCTCTTAAAGAACTTTTAGGCACACGCAACTTATTTTCTTTAAAAATAAAATCATCAAGCTAAAAATATTTGCCAAAGGCCACCTTCTCTCAAGCATTAAATACACTAGCAAAATCATGGCCATCCATATATAATTCTTTAATGTATTCAAAACTCAACAATTTAGCATGCATAATTGAGATAAGAGTAGACCTGCAAAAGAGGGCATCAACTGCAACATTCTCTTTATTATGCATTTATCTTCAATTCAACAAATTCAACTCCAAAATTGAAAGGAAAAAAGAATGATATTCATGCCACACTCTAGATAAGAAGAAGGAGAGTGATAAGTGATGAAATTAGATGTCACAAAGAGTAATCTCTTTTATAAGTCTTAAGTTTTATCAAGAACCCTAGAAGATGAAGCTCTCAAGAAGAAATACTATTCAATTTCTCAAATTCATCTAATCTAAATGGTGAGGGAAACATACCTCTGCTTATAGCAATTAGGCTTAATTATGGGCTAGATTAAAGTCCTACTCAAGCATAATTAAACATCTATTCAATTAGCTAAACATAAATATGGTTAACTCATCAGCTAACACATGTAAGCCAAAGATAACAACCCAGCCAGCCAAACTATTGCCTTAAGATAGCCTAAAAGCAAGACAAACCTAACTCTTAATTCAGCTAGAAAAATTAGGAAAATAAGAAGGTCAAATAGCCCTGAAACAAAGCCATTACAAAGTCAAAGGTAGCTCATAACACAATACAAAATAATAGCCCAAAATGTGTACAAAAATGCCCAAAGTGACAGCATGTGGCTATCCCAAAAATAGCCACCTAGAAGGCCTCCCAAGATGGCTTTCCAAATCATTCTTAAGTGGATAGCAAAGCCTCTAAGCACATAACCTTTGAACCTACAAGACTAATGAAAACTAAAGGGATCACTCAAGGGCTCTTCAATAAGAAAAATATTTTTCCATTTATTTCCTCTCATACTCTACATCTTAAGATGTTAATCAAGTTTAATCTAGTGAATTGGCCCTATTTTGTGATTTGGCCATGATTTGGAGCTTAATTGAATTAATTATTTAATATTGAGATTTTGATACTATTTCAATTTTGGGCTATAACTTGAGTTTGAAATGTTGAATTAGGTTTATCTTTATATGATTAGAAAGCTAAGAGAAAAATCTACAACTTTACTATTGAGGCCAGAGCCCAGTTTGGCCATTTGAAGTCTCAAAAGTTACCATGAATTTGCCCAATGTTTTTCATCTAGATTGACCTTGCCACAATGATTGGATCATAGCTAAAGCTTCACGGGGTCAAATGACATTAAACTAAAGCCTAAAGGTCTCTAAGGTCCAGCCTAATGTTTTCAAGTTTTAAGCTTAGTGAAACTATGTAGTCTTGAAGGTCAACATTGAGGCTGAATTGAAACCAACATTTTTACTCTTCATAGCAATGACTTTGTGTTTGGACTTTTTTTGTAATAGCTTAGGCTTTTTATTTTGGCTAATTTGTTTAGTATTTTTGTTAAGCTTGTAGCCTTGTTAGTTTAGCCCATTGTGATTTAGTGATAGCTATTAGGGAAGGCTTGTTTCCCTTAGAATTCAAATTGGATGAATTGAGAAAATGAAGAGTGTTTCTTTTTGTGAAAGTTCCTCTCCAAGGGTTCTTGATAAAACTTGAGACTTATCAAAGAGATTACTCTTTATGGCATTTAATTTCATCACTTATCACTTTTTCTTCCTATCTACAATGTGGCATGAATATCCTTCTTTTTGTTTCAATTTTGGTGCTAAATTTGTTGAATTAGGGATAAATCTATAGATATCTCCATGGGAGATCACATCAGTTTAGTATTAAAGCTTCAGCTCTTCCAATTTAGATGATATCTTTTTAATTTTCCCTTGTTTTTGCTTCAATTTTCCTTTTAGTTTTATGCTAAATGTCTTTAAATTTTTGTCTACATTTTTAAGCTCAATTACTTGATCAATTGATGTCTAATTGAGTTAGAAGTGCTGCTAAATTTCTGTCAAATCTACTCTGGTTTGTGCTTGCTGGTTAGTTCGGATTTTTGCATTTTTTGCATCAATTTTGTGCAGGTTTGATTTTCTTGCACACTAAGTGTTTGACATTATTTTTGTTTGAGTAAAATTTTTTCTGCTTATTTTGCTTCATTTCTATTTCATTTCTGTGCTTGTTCTATTAAAGGTTTTGTTAAAATTTCTATAGAATTTTCTTCTTATTCTTGATTGCTTTCCATGTATTTGTTGATTTTTTTAAGTGTCCTTTTGCTTGATTTTTGTGTGTCAATTTGTGTAGGACTAACTTACACTTCATTTGGTGTAATTTGGAACTATTTCTTCCCACAATTGCATCACTTAATGCTTGTTGTCCTTTGTTTTACTTTGCTTGGCCGAAACCTTGGCTTAAATTCTCCAATATCTTTTGCTACTGTCTTAGCTTAGTTTTGATTGTGTTTTGCACCTTAGACATATTCATTTTGAGTACATATAATTGAAAATTGATTTGTGCCAATTGTGATTGAATTTAATTGTCTTTGGGCTCCTTAAAGTTATGCCAAGTGTTGAAAAAATTAAAATTCTAGACAATAAAGAAAAAGAAAAAGAAGTGTTGAGAAAAATAAAAGAAAGGAGAAAAAAAAAGACTAGAAAGGCAAAATCAAAGAAAAGAAAAGTGTGAAAAAGAAAAGCAACAAAAGAAACAAAAAAAACCAAGAAAGAATCAAATAAAAAAGCAAAAGAAAAATCACAAAAAGAAGAACAAATGTTGTCCAACACAATAAAAAAAATTCTGTAACTTTTTGAGTTTAGTCCTATTTAATCTAGTGAGTTGTTTTAAGTTAATTTCCTTGGTAATTAACTTCAATATGTTTTTGTTGGATTGCATGATCAAATTATTATCTTAGGACTCAAAGTGTGGTGTAATTACTTGAAATTTTCCCCTGTTTTTCCCTTGGAATATCCTGAAATTTTTTGGTGCAACCTAAAAATTTGGTGTTAGCCAAAACTTTCACTCTTGTGTTATCTAATTCCTTTTGTGTTTCTTGTTCATTCCTTACTTCTTTGTTCTTGTTGGTTCATGCTACATTTTAGTGATTTAAGTGTTGTGTGATTTTGGTTGCTATATTGTGTAAAATGCAAGATTCTGTCACTTAGTTCTTATAGGACTTAAAGGAAAGGACTAGAGTGGTAAAAGCCAAGATTGTGTGAGCACAATAGAGGGTAAAAGCTTAATTGTGTGAACAAAACATGAGTGGATTGATCAAAAACACTTGTGAAGGTATGATTTGTAAGGTCCATTTTTTTGCTAACATTTATTTTATAGAATTTATTCCTTGCTAAAACATGGATGGTGGAGCATCTCAACTTAATGAAGTCATGTTTACTCTTGGAGCCATGCAATAATAATTTGAAAGAGTAAATATGAAACTTGATGAGCTTGTTGAAAGAATCACAAATATGGGGCAAAGTAGACATTCTCATAAGAGAAGAACTAAAAGAAATCATGACCAATATGGAAGCAATGAAAGGGATTGAAAAGTTGAAAGAGAAGAAGAGGAGTTGTCCACTTCTTCTTATGAAACCAAATAGAGTGGAAGAAGAAGGGATAAAGCCACTTTGGCTAAAAGACATGAGAGACCTAGAAGAGAAAGGGTGGATTTAGAACTTCATAATGTCAAGATGATCATCCCATCTTTTCAAGGCAAGAGTAATCTGGAAGCCTACCTTGAATGGAAGAAAAAGGTTGAGCTAGTCTTTAATTGTCATAACTATTTGGAAGAAAAGAAAGTAAAATTAGCTATTGTGGAATTCATTGATTATACTACCATTTGGTGGGATCAACTTATGCAAAGTAGACAAAGGAACTTGGAAAGACTCGTGGCAACTTAGGAAAAGTTGAAAACCATCATAAGAAAGAGATATGTCCCTTCACACTATTACAAAAAGTTGTACCGAAAGCTTCAAGGCCTTACTTAAGGTTCCAAAAGTGTTGAAGACTATCACAAAGAGATGGAAGGGGCAATGATAAGAGCAAATGTGGTGGGAGATAGGGAGGCCACTATGGCATAGTTTCTTTATGGATTAAACCAAGACATTGCCAATATAGTTGAGTTACAACACTATGTGAAACTTGAAGACATGGTACACATGGCAATGAAAGTGGAGAGACAACTCAAGAGAAAGGCTTCTTCCAAGGTTGCATATCAATATGTTCTTCTTCGAAGACTAAGTGGGATAAAAGCATGATTCAAAAGACTTCCAAGCTACCAAGAGGAACTTGGTCAAGACTTCTTCAAAGCCAAAGGGTGATGATGTTAAAGGCAAAAGCAAGATAGAAGTGCCACAAAAGCAAAGAAACATCAAATGCTTCAAACATTTGGGGCACAACCATTATAATTATAAATGCCTTAACAAAAGGGTCATGACACTAAAAATCAATAAGGAAGTGAAATCAGCTAGTGAGCAAGAAAAAAAAGAGAAAAGCTCTAGGTCATGTAGTGAATAGAGTAATGATATTTGTGATGTGGCGATTGAAGGAGAAATACTAGCAATGAGAAGAACCTTAAGCACCTAAACCAAGGAGGGTAATGAAGAGCAAAGAAAGAACATCTTCCACACTAGATGTCATGTTATAGGAAAGGTATGCAATGTGTTTATTGATGAGAGGAAGTTATGCAAATGTTGCTAGCACAATTATGGTTGAAAAGTTAGCCTTGCCTGCTGTAGATCATCCCACTCCTTACAAGCTTCAATGGTTGAATGAAAGTGAAGAGGTAAAGGTCTCAAAACAAGTGCTAGTTTCATTCTCTATAGGAAGGTATAAAGATGAAATTTTATGTAATGTTATTCCTATGCAAGCTACCCATATATTGCTTGGTAGACCATGGCAATTTGATAGACATGTTATACATGATGGCTTCTATCAATCTTGTACCCCTCACTCCTAAGCAAATATTGGAAGACCAAATAAAAAGAGAGAAGAGCAAAAAAGCAAAAGTGAAATAAAAAAGAGTAGAAGTGAAGAAAAAGAGAGAGAAAATGACAAAAGTGAGTTAAGAGAAAAGGAAAAACATGTGAAAAGTGCATTCTTAAATGGATATATATTAGAGGAAGTGTATGTTCAACAACCCCCTAGGTTTGAAGATCATCTCTATCCAAATCATGTCTATAAACTACAAAAAGCCTTGTATGGTCTTGAACAAGCTCTTAGAGCTTGGTGTGAAAATTTAAGCAAATTTTTAATTCAAAAAAGGCTTTAAAAGAGGCAAAGTAGATACTACCCTCTTCATAAAAGAAAAATGAAAAGACATGTTGCTTGTTCAAATATATGTTGATGATATCATTTTTGGCTCCACTAATAACTCTTTATGCAGAGATTTCTCTAAGCTAATGCAGAGTGAATTTGAAATGTCAATGATGGGTGAATTGACTTTCTTCCTCGGATTGCAAATCAAACAATGCACTAATGGCATCTTTCTAAGTCAAACTAAATACACAACTAAATTACTCAAGAGGTTTCAGGTTGAAAACTATAAGCCAATTGGCACTCCAATGACTCCTTCACTCAAGTTAGATTCTGATTCTAATGGTAAGAGTGTTGATACTACATTGTTTAGAGGCATGATAAGAAGCTTATTATATTTGACAGTAAGTAGATTAGACATAATGTTAAGAGTATGTCTTTATGCAAGATACCAATCAGAACCTAAATAGTCCCACCTTTCAGCAATTAAAAGAATATTTTGGTATCTTGTAGGGACTAAATACTTAGGATTATGGTATCCTAAGTCCGATACTTGCAGATTAATCAGCTGCACCAATGCAGATTATGTAGGAAGTAGAACTAATGGAAAGAGTACTAGTGGAGATGCCAATTTATTAGTCACTCTCTAGTGTCTTGTTCTTGTAAGAAACAGAATAGTGTTGCACTCTCTACTGCAAAGGCAGAATATATTGTCGTTGGGAGTTGTTGTGCTCAAATCCTTTGGATAAAGCAACAACTATTAGATTACAACTTAAAATTTGATAAAATTCCTATAATGTGTGACAACACAAGTGCAATTAATCTTACTAAGAATCCCATCATGCACTCTAAAAC
>JANHAO010019277.1:0-13280 GCA_026873985.1 Saraca asoca
AGTGATCAATTAATGTCTAGGTAGATGGAGGCTAGATCTGTTAGAGCTGCTATCATCAGAGAAAAGAGATCAAGATCATCCATTGTTGACAAAGGTATTGTATACTTGATAGAGGAACCATATCAAAATGGTTCATTGTTTTATCAGTAATTTCATATATTTTAATGCAGATAAAGATTGTTCAATTCTTGTGAATTATACTGGCAAAACTTTCCATGAAGTTAAGAAACTAAGAGGAAGTCCAAGTTTTACCTCCCGTGCTTTCAGAGATATTACCAATGGTAAGTTCAAATCCTAGCTCATCATGTATTGCTTATTGTCTTCAAGCAATATTACAGTTCACTTGGATTGTTGTATATCTTTAAAGCCGTTAATATTTGTACTGGTCCAGTTCTGCTTTGGTGTGAAGAAACTCGTAACTCTGTTACTTCAGAGTCCATTACAGGTATACTTCTCGCCCCAAGAAATCTTGCTTAAGTTTTGTAATTTGTTATGCCTCCTATTCTCTTGGATTGTATAGTTATCATACTAATTCAGATGTTTTTTCTGTTGTACTGACTAAATTTCTTTCTTTCTTTCTTTCTTTATTTTTTTTTTATTATTATTATTTTTTGCTGATCTTTCTTTACAAATCAACCCCTCCCAAAATAATGTCGGAAATTACAGCAAGTATGTGAGGGTGAACTCCACTAACTCCTATACATATGCTTTAGCTATATCTTTTGAATTCAAGTGCAAGAATTGCGAACAAATATGCTTAAACATAGGAATTATCAAACAAGTGAGGCAAGATGCTTGCCTCCAGTGAGCAATAAGAAGGAAAGGTTGATTAGGAATGGGGTTAATAAAGGTAATATGTGATGCTAATAGATGTCTTTTTTTTTTTCATCATTAATCATTATAGTACATGTTCCATGATTTCATGTTCTTCTATCATATGATCTTGTTTAAGTAAACTCCAATGAATAATACTCTAATTGACTTTTTACAAGAATGAAACAGTATTGTCCCAAGATAAATCATAGTGAAAGAAATGGAACTATTAGTATGGTCTCACCCTCAAAGTACATATTATGCCTTCTTGCTACTTTATATTTGTACAAGTTTCACATTGAAGATACGAATATATTTGTGTGCATATTTAATTCCTACCCAAACGAACTTAAATGGAGAATTCAAACTACTCATCCGAAGAAGAAAAAAATAATCAGCTATTGGCATATGAATTAGATGGTATATATTCTTAATGTTTGGCCTATAACCTTAGATGCTACTGAAAGTATGTGCATGTGATGTATCTTACATGTATAGAATGATATAGTCGTAGCTTAGCCGTTTGTAGTTAAATAGATTGATTTTCCTTTGACTAAAACATGAAACCTATTTCATTCCATTCTAATCACTGCCGCCTTTTATAATTAACTCTTAAATTTATCCGATTGAGCTCAAGTCTACTGCATGCCCAAATATATACTCACTTTTTGCATGCCCAAATATTTATTCATTCGGTTTGCCATATGATGCTACAGAAATAGAAATTAATCATATACCAAAGCACGTTTTAATTGTTGCATTGTTTAGTTTTATACTGTTCTTTTCTGCTGCATGCCCAAATATATATATGCTTAAATATTTATGATTTTGTTCACCATAACTACTCTTTAAAATATGAGTTTTCCTATTGAATATATGATAGAATTGGAAGAAACATAAATGGAGATAAGTATGAGTAGTTGAAAATTTATTATGTCTATCCATGCATATCTCATTACTTTGAAGTCATATCCAGATCCAGATTATATTTATTTGTTTGGTTTTGGCTCAACAATGTGATGTGTGCCTTTGGTTTGCTGTTGTTCATAAAATCATATCTGCTTCCAAGTATCTCTCAAATAATCTGTTCTAAACAAAAACCCAAAATTGGCATGTTGTTTGTGTAAGCTGATGCATGGCCAAGATATGGTGAACCATAACTTTCAAAGTTTTTTGATATGTAACAAAATATTATTTTAACTTTAAAGTGAGTAGGTAAGAATATTACTTTCAGCCAAGTGATTAATTAAGTTTGTATTTATTATTTTCAACCAAATGATGAGACAAGTGAACATAATCAAGACTCATCTGGTGGTAGTGTCTATGGTGAGGATTTTGCAAGTAGTAAATTTTTTTTTATACAAATTATATTGGAATTTTTACTAAATTGCTTGTAATTTTTTTTATATACACATCGTTTATAGATTTGGAATGTGTATGCCTTCTTTTTTTTTTTAAAAAAAAAAAATTATGATAGTAGGAGTGGATTCGAGGTGTAAGGAAGGTAAAGTCTTAAAGGAATATCAAATATCACATAAATGTTTTTAACAATGTATATACTTTATGAATTATAAGAAATTCAAAATGGCTTGGAAGTTGAGATGGTACTAAAATATTTCATTTATGGTATGAGTGCTCTGAACTTAAAATGGACTTATAATGGATTACTTATGGTTAAGTGATTTGGCAAATTTTAATTTATAAATTATAAACACAAATTATTGGCAAATTTTAATTTATAAATTATAAACACAAATTATTCTTCATGTCATAGATATGCATGATTCCAATCCCAGTGACCTCATATAATGTCTAAATGACCTTTGACTATATTTTTCATTTATTAGCAGGACAAAATTTGTTGTATTAGAATTGTGAATATTAAAATATAATCTGATCTTTTTTTATGCTTGTTTAATTATTTGATAATTATAATGTTATATGTAATGATGAGAAATATTGATTTTTTTTTTGTCTTATATTACAAATGAGAAATAATTACTATATGTGCATAGATGTGATCAAGTAAATATTATATCTGTTTTGGAAGTATCTTTTTGTCTTATTGCTTAATGTATAGAGATCAAGATATCATATTTTTTTCTTCTATTTTTTAATTGAATTTAAATTCACAACATATTGTGTACCTATTTTACAAGAAGCTCTTAGTTTATAATTCTTTTTTACGTATCTATCAACTAAATTGAATTTGAAAACAATATATACAATTGTTATTGTTAGCTTTGTTATAATATTTTTTTTAGTTTTGATGTTGAAAAATAATTTTAATTGATGTTATGATCTATTTATATGTTTTTAAGTGTATATTTATTTTGTAAATTTAAAATTGATCAAGTGACATTTTAAGATATAAAGAGATTTAACATTAGTCTTAATTTTTATTGTTTTTTTAGGATTTTTTGTTTGTTTTAAATAGTTTTGATCTAAATAATTTTTTAACAAATAGTTAAATTGAGTTAAAAATAAATTAAATGAAACAAGCTTAAAATACATATTTTTTTAACTATGTTTTCAATGCATGTTTACAAGTTAAGTTTTTATAAAAATTATATTTAATTGTGTAAATTGATTCACGAATTAATTTATATTGAAAATTTGTGAAATTTACATAAATCGATTATACAATTAGTTTATGAAGAAATTTTTTTTAAAATATATTTTATCAAAATATTAGAAAATATTTTGAATCAATTGGGTAATCGATTTATTATCTTTTTACATAACAGGTTAAATTGATTTATGTATTGATTTGCTCATGAACCTTTTCATAATTGTTATAAGCAAATTGATTTATTATTTGGTAATCATTATGAATTAATTCATAATTTAAAGTTAGTTATTTTTCAAAAGTCGATTATTATACTATAAATAGCATTTCACCCTTATTTCAATAGAATAATTTTTCAGTTTCTCATAATTTCAAAGCGTAAAAACAGAAAAAAAATTAGAGCTTCAATTAATGTAATTCTATCTCTTCAAATAGCATTTGATCAAGGATTTTAGATTAAATTTGTGAATAATACAATTAGTTAATTGAGATTTTTATCTCAGTTATTGGTATTGTTAACTTGTACTTTTTATTTTTAGTTTAATTTTTCAATTTCTACGTTGATAAAAGTTGAAGATACAAGAAAGAGGTTGATATTCACTCACATCTTCTTTAGTTGTAAGATTGATTACAATTAGTTGAAGGTGTAATGTTAATTGTATCTATATATTTGTTAGAGTTTAGTTAAAGTCTTGTGTAAGAATTGGTATACAAAGAGTTTAGTTAATTCTTGTGTTTTTGGTAATAAAAGTGACTATTTGATTGAGGTTTGTCCAGTTGATGTAGATTTAAACTGCGGTTTCAGTTTAAATTAAATCACTTTAAAAATTTAGTATTCTTGTTTATTCTTTTCCGCATTTTAATTTTGCTATTTTGTTGCATTTCTAATATCACTTCTATTTTGGTTTATTGCATTTCTAAACCTATTGCAATTCTATTTAATTGTTGAACTTTTTTAAATTGACCAATTTGTAACTCAATTCCTAATTATATTAGTGACTCAAATATTATTTTGATAATCTAATAGAGTCTTCTTGAAAACTCTTGTAAAACAAGAATCCAATTTCAAAGTAAAAAAGACTTTTACATTTGTAAAAAGAGTAAGATCTTTATGTTTTTTAGGACCTGCAATTGGTATTAAAGTTTTGGCTCTTGATATTCTTTATTTTCTAAAGGATTTTAGTTTTACATTGTTATCTAGATGTCTACCCTTGAACTAGTCATATGATTTTAATGGACATCACCATACTTATTTGCTTCTTGGAAGAAAATTTGATAGTGCATAAAATTTTGAGATTTCTTATTAAAGAATGACAGTCAAAGGTGACAGTCATCAAGAGATCACTTAAGATAGGGATGCCAACAATTCAGGTGCTCTATGGGAATGTTGAAGAGCATGAACTAAAGCTGAAGAGATATAGGAAAAATGGTGATGATAAAAGGAAGAAACCTTTAGCACTTCGGCTGCAAAATTATTTGAAATTGATAATGAAGAATTTGATATTGAAGAAGAAGCTGATGAGAAAGACCAAATGACACTTTTAAGCATAAAGTTACAAAGACTCCCAAGAGAAAAGAGGAATAAGGAAAAGAGGAAACCTATTCTACATAGGATTAAAACAAAAATGAGCAAGAGAGTTCCTTGTGCACTTCTATATGTTTTGAATGCAAAAAATTAGGACACTTTAAACCAGATTATCCAATATTCTTGAAGAAATAACTTGAGAATGAGAGAAAGAAGAGAAAGCTAACTTTCAAGAAAGGCAACCTAGTAATTTAGGATGATGAACAAGTTGAATCTGGAGAAGAAGAAGAAGAAATAGAGGAAGAAGCATTCCTCTACCTCATGGCCAAAGTTAATGAAGACAATGAGGTGTTTAGAAATCAATCCTTCTTTTACTCTAAAGATGAGCTTAATTCTATTGATGACAATTTTAGTGATTATGAATCTAATTCTACTGATGATGATGAAACTGATGATTTATATGAAGAGCTATATGATGTTTTGAAAAAGGCTACGAAAGATTTAAAACATACTAGAGTAGAAAAAGAAGCCTTACTTGAGAAAATTTGACAGATTGAAAAAGAAAAAAAATGATTTGTATGATTTAGTTGAAAAAGTATTGAGTGAAAATAAAGTTTGTGATCAATGTGAAATTTACAAATCCAAAATAGACATATTGACCAAAACTTTACATGGTTTCACAAATAGTAAAATGAGACTTAATGATATGTTGTAGAATCAAACTAGTTTTCGAAATAAAACTGGTTTAGGATATAGACAACAAACCAAGAGGAGATTAAAGAAAAGTTCTAAAACTGTCAAGTCAAATAGAAAATTCAGTCATATTGCATGCTTTTACTGCAATCAAAAGGGATATCATATTAAGCATTGTCTTTATAGAAATGGATATGTGTTGAAGCATAATGAAAAATTAGTTTGGCAACTCGAAACACTTACCTCCTCTAAAAATTTTGCTATGACATTTAACAAATCTAGACCCAAGATTTTTTGGGTACCATAAATGCAAGTATAATTGTTGATTTGTAGGTTTATGGGAGACAAAAGAGCAATTTATGGTTCTTGGATAGCGATTGTTCACACCATATGATAGGAAACAAGGGCAAAGTTATCTTTCTCACATAAATAACAAGAGGTAAAGTAACTTTTGATAATGATGCTAAAGATAAAGTGAAAGGTATTGGTAAGGTTGGTAAACTATCAAATTGTTACATTGATGATGTGTTATTTGTAGAAGGTCTTAGGCATAACTTGTTGAGTAATAGTCAGTTTTGTGATAAGGGAAACCAAGTAATCTTCAATTCAAATAAATGCTTAGTCATAAATGACAATGACAATCAGGTTAAGCTAGTAGGTAGTAGGATTAACAACATCTATATGATAAATCTGGATTCATTATCAAAATTAGATTCCACTTGTTTGGTTAGCATTAATAATGACTCATGGATTTGGCATAAAACATTGCACACATTAGTATGGATATCATTGAAATTTTTTTTAAGAAAGACCTAGTGTTGGGATTGCCAAAATTAAAATACACCAAAGATATAATATGTGATGCATGCCATAAAGGAAAGCAAGTAAAGTCCTTATTTAAATTAAAAAACATTGTTTCAATTACGAAATCTTTGGATTTACTTCACATGGATCTGATTGGTCCATCTAGAATTAGAAGGCATATAGGAAACCTCTATGTCTTAATGATTGTAGATGATTATTCAAGATTTACATGGATTCTATTTTTATCCCACAAAAATCACACATTTGAAGCCTTTAAAAATCTAGAAAATGTGATTCAAAATAAAAAAGGGTATTTCATTTTAAATATAAAAAGTGATCATGGAGGAGAGTTTGAAAATAAAGATTTTACTAATTTCTGTGAGGCAAATGGTATAAACCATAGCTTCTCAACATCTATAACCCCTCAACAAAATGGTGTAGTTGAGAGGAAAAATAGATGTTTTGAAGAAATGGTTAGAATCATATTAACTGAAAATCCTCTTCCTAAATCCTTCTCGGTTGATGCAATAAACATTGCATGCTATGTAATGAATAGAGTTCTAATCAATCTATTTTAGACAAAAACCCCCCTTTGAACTTTATTATGGAAGGAAGCCAAATGTATCTCATTTTCATGTTTTTTGTTGTAAATGTTTTGTACGTAACAATGGTAAAGATAATTTAGACATGTTTGATGCTAAATCTGATGAAGCCATTTTCATTGGTTGTTTTTCATCTAGCAAAGCCTTTCATATCTTTAATAAAAAGATTTTGAAGATTGAAGAATGTATTCATGTTATCTTTGATGAAACTTCCTTAAGTGTTGATGGATCTAGAGAGGAAATGAATGATAAGGAAAATCAATTATTTTCTGACTTAAATTTAAGACACCTGGAAGTTCAATCAAGGACAATAGATGTAGTTCCAAAAGAAAAGGAAGATGACATTGGAGCATTTGACACTTCAAACCCATGCACACCTAAAAAACAATGGAAGTTTATGCAAAGCCATCTAAGATATCAAATCATTAAAGAAACATCATAACGGGTAACACATAGCAATTTAAGGAATATTTGCAATCACTAAGCATTTGTATCTCAATTTGAACCTAAAAACATTAATGAAGCCTTAATAGATGAAAATTGGATTCTGATAATGCATGAAGAGTTAAATCAGTTTAAAAGAAATCAAGTTTGGACTCTTATACCAAAACCAAATGATCATACTATTATAGGTACACATTGGGTTTTTAGGAACAAACTAGATGAAAATGGAGTGATTATTAGAAATAAAGCTTGTTTAGTTGCAAAAGGTTATAATTAAGAGGAAAGCATTGATTATGATGAAACCTTTGCATTAGTAGTTAGATTAGAAGCCATAAGGATGTTATTGGCATATTCTTGTTCAAGAAGTTTTAAACTTTATCAAATGGATGTGAAAAGTGAATTGTTGAATGGTTACATACTGGAAGAGGTGTATGTTCAAGCAACCCCCTGGGTTTGAAGATCATCTCTATCCAGATTATGTCTATAAGCTTCATAAAGCCTTATATGGTCTTAAACAGGCTCCTAGAGCTTGGTATGATAGATTAAGTAAATATTTGATTTAAAAAGGCTTTAGAAGAGGTAAAGTAGACAGTACACTTTTCATAAAAGAAAAAGGAAAAAATATTTTACTTGTTCAAGTCTATATTGATGATATTATCTTTGGCTCTACTAATGATTTCTTATGTAGAGAATTTCATGAGTTGATGCAAAGTGAGTTTGAAATGTTTATGATGGGAGAGTTAACATTCTTTCTTGGACTACACATCAACCAATGTACCAATGGAACTTTCTTAGGTTAGACCAAGTGTATAGTAGAATTACTTAAAAGGTTCAAGTTTGATAAATGTAAATCTATTGGAATTCCTATGAGTCCATCTCTTAAACTAGATTATGATGTAAATGGTAAATCTATTGACCCTACTTTATTTAAAGGAGTGATAGAAGGCTTGCTATATTTGATTGCAAGCAGACCAGATATAATGCTAAGTGTTTGTCTCTATGCAAGATATCAAACACAACCAAAAGAATCACATCTTTTTGTAATCAAAAGAATTTTTCGATATCTTGTAAGAATAAAACACTTAGGATTATGATATCCTAAATCTAACACCTATAGTCTTATAGGTTATTCAGATGCAGATTATGCATATAGTAGGATAGATAGAATGAGTACTAGTGGAGAATGTCAATTTATTGATCACTCTCTAATCTCTTGGTCCTGTAAAAAGCAAAATAGTGTTGCACTTTGAACTGCTGAAGTAGAATATATTATAGTTGGGAGTTGTTGTGCTCAAATCCTATGGATGAAGCAACAATTATTAGACTATGGCTTGGAATTTGACAAGATTCTTATAATGTGTGACAACACTAGTGCTATCAATCTAACTAAGAATCCTATCATGCATTCTAAAACAAAACACATTCAAATTAGATACCATTTTATTAGAGATCATGTTCAAAGAGGTGTTATCTCTATTGATTTTATACAAACTAAATTTCAACTAGTTGATATTTTTACAAAATCTTTGGGTGAAAAATAGTTTGTGTTCATTTAAAGAGAATTAGGTATGCTAGACCCCTTGGAAAATGATCTCAAATAACCAACTTGCAATATTTTTGATTTTAAGTTTTATGTTTGATTATGCTTAATTGTTTTGTATCTTACAAATTCTAACTTAGGCATCAGAGTTTTCTCTAAGTTTGTTTTGTAGGTACATAATATGAAATTTGAGGTAAAAATTGTGTTAGGTTGATTGATGTTAATAATCATATCATATGTTAAGAGTTTTGGAATAAAACTGCATAAAAACTAATTTCAAGACTCTTTGAATTGAATATTGAATCGATTCAAATTTTTCCAAGTTTTCTGTGAGTTTCTAAATCGATTCACAACTTAAAATTTTACATTGTGATTTGATTCGCGATTTGATTCAAAAACATTTTTCAGTTTTTTGGGAAGAACTCAAACCTTTTGAATTTTTTATCAATCTAAATAAATTGATTTCCAAATTGATTCAGTCTTATCTAAATTGATTCCTAAATCGATTTGATTAGGGTCAAATTGATTAATGAATTGATTCATCAAGATTTTCAAACTTTCGATAATTATTCCAAAATTTTTGAAGCTATTATTTAGCTCCTCAAGTCGATTCTAGAATCGATTCAAAAAACTAATGTTTAGATGAGTCAATTCAAGAATTGATATATGTAAAAATAAAATGACTCATGCAATAAGTTTAAAATGAAGTAGAATCATTACTTCAGGGGCAGATTAGTATCACAATGGAGCTAAGAACTATCCTTTAATCCCTTTACCCCTATTATATAATTTGGATTTTAAACTTTGTTATTACATTTTTAATGAAGCACTATTACTTTTTGATGTGCTAAAAGAGGGAGAATGATAATATTTTACATAAGAATATATTTGAGAGAAATAAAAGAAAAATGAATATAGACTTAAGGGACAATGATGGGATTTTAGATGGGAGAATAAAAATTTAAGAAAGAGTACTTAGAAAGACCCTGATTTAAAATTTTTCATTATATGCATATTTTTTATGCTTATCTAAAATTGTTTGTCACTATCAAAGAGGTGGAGATTTTTAGCCTTGCTATCATATCTTTTTCAGTTTTGATGTTAACAAACAATTCTAATTGATGTCATGATCTAACTATATGTTTTTAAGTGTTTATTCATTTTGTAGATTTAAAGTTTATCAAGTGATATTCAAGATATCAAGAGATCCAACACTAATATTAGTTTGTTTTGATTTTTCTAGGATATTTTGTAAGTGTGTTCTAATTAGATCTAAATAAATTTCTAAAAATAGTTAAACTGAGGTAAAAATAAATCAAATAAAATTTGCTTAAAACAAATATTTTCTAAATATGTTTTCAATACATTTTCACAAGTTAAATTTTTATAAAAATTATTTTTTACTACGTGAATTGATTCACGAATCTATTTGTTAGCTTAGGTTACCTTAGTTACACTTTTTTCTTGGTTTTAATGTTGGAAAATAATTTTAATCTAAAATCATTTACATTACTATCCATCAACATGCTTTAGTATTTTGATCTATTTTGCAGGTTCAAAGTATGTGATTCAAGGGATCCAAAATTAGGTTTAGCAATTATTTTATTTTTATAGGATCTTTTATAAGTGAATTTAAATGAGATTTGATTCAAACAAATATTTTCATAATGAGGTAGATACAAACTACTTGAAGAAAAACTAAAATCAAATATTTTTTTTAAACAAAGCTTTTAAATAATTTTTTCACAAGTACAAATTTTATAAAACTATTTTACACCTTTTGAATCGATTCATGACAAAAACTTTTGAAATTTTTTTTTTACTGAAGGTTAGGATTTTGACCTAAATTGATTCAGTAATCGATTCAAGACCTGATCTCTAAAGGCTATGATTCGATTCGCAAATCGATTTATTTGTTGTAACCATTTTAAATCAATTCAAGAATCGATTTACAAATTGAAAATTAATTATTCTGTTACAGTTGGTTATAGTAGTTATAAGACTCCTAACCACATTCAATTTTTAATCCTGATAGTTTTGTAATAAAAGTAATAATTTGATTGAAGATTATCTAGTGGAGTAGACTTGACTTGCGGTTTCAATTCAAATTGAACCACTTTAAAAATTAGTGTCTTTAATCTCTATCTTTCTGCTCCTACATTTACATTCTTACTACACAATTGTCAA
Organism: Saraca asoca; assembly: GCA_026873985.1. Classification (NCBI taxonomy): domain Eukaryota; kingdom Viridiplantae; phylum Streptophyta; class Magnoliopsida; order Fabales; family Fabaceae; genus Saraca; species Saraca asoca. The sequence continues at coordinate 11,178 of JANHAO010019277.1, forward strand.
TCTATATTTTGCACAATTACTACTTAATTTTCTACTGTGCCTTTTGATATAAAGCTATAAATCACATTCTTGTTAAATCTAAATAAGAATTTATAATATTCAAAGGTATATATAAATTCCCCTAAAGGAATAAGGATAAGGTCTAATTTTATTATATCTTTATCTGGGACCTGGGATCCTCAATTGGTATTAGAACTTTGGCTCTTGATACACCTGTGTTTTCTTGAAAATTGTGGATTTAAACTACTTTTTACTACTTGAATGTCTATCAATGCACAGACCTGCTGGTTTCAATAGGGAACACTATACTTATTGAAAGCAAAAGATAGACTTTATTGAGGCTACAGATGTTGGCATGTGGGATTTGGTTGAGAAAGGTTATGAACCTCGTAGCACATTAATCAATGGTGATGTACAGCTTAAGCCTAAATCCCTTTGGACAGAAGCTGAAAGAAAAAGACACTTGCTTGCTGCTAAAGTAAAATGAATAATTCCAAACTCCTTATCACCTAATGAGTATGAAAGGATCTCAAATTGTTCTATTGTTAAGAAAATTTGGGACACACTAGAGATTGCACATGTAGGCACTTCACAGGTTAAGGCTTTAAAGGTGCATGTTCTTGTGACACAATATGAAATATTTAAAATGGAGGAGGATGAATCAATCAAGGATTTAATCCAGATATTCAGAGCAATTACTAACCATTTGATATTGCTTGGTAGAAAATTTGAAAATGCAAATTTTGTCCACAAGATTCTGAGATCTTTGACTTAGGAGTGGTAGCCCAAGGTTACTGTAATTAAAGAGTCACTAAAGATTATCCCTACAATACAAGAGCTCTTTGAAAATCTGGAAGAGCATGAATTAGAACTAAGGAGGTAAAAAAGAATGGGGATGATAAAAAGAAAAAGACTTTAACACTGAAAGCTGCAAAAATATCTAAATAAGATGAAGAGGAATCTGAAAGTGATATAGATGCAATTAACAAGGAAGATGTTGCATTCTTGAGTAAAAAGTTGTCGAGAATCATAAGGGAAAAGAAGAATAAAGACAAGAGAAAATAAGCATCACAAAGAAGGAATCACACTAAAACTAAGCAAGGAAATTTAGTTAGTACAATCCTACTTGTTTTGAGTGTAAAAAACCTGGCCATATTAAGGCAGATTGCCCAGTTTACGTGAAGAAGCAACTAGAGAATGAAAGAAGGAAGAAGAGATCATCCTACAAAAAATCAAATTGTGCTGTCTGGGATGATGAAAAGGCAGATACTGGTGTTGATGAAGAAGAATCAGAAGATGATGCCTTGTTATGCCTTATGGCCAAACATAATGATAACTTTGAGGTATTTAGCAAAAACTCTTTCTTTGTCATTTCTGATAATGATGAGTCTGAAAAAGATTCTAATGAAGATAGTGATAATGAAGATTTGGATGTTTTATATGTTAAATTGTATGATTCTTTAGTTAAAACTAAGAAACAATTAACCACTTCTAAAAATGAGCAAGAAATTTTGATTCATAAGGTTAAATATTTAGAAAAGGAGAATGCTAAATTAATTGTCTTAGTTGGAAAGGAATGTGAACAATGTAAATGCTATAAATCTGAGATTGAAACCTTGACAAAAACATTGCAAGGATTTTCTCATAGCAACAAAAAATTAGAAGATATGCTACAAAATCAAAAGGTTTCTTACAATAGAACTGGTCTAAGATATAGGCAGTAGCATTATAAGAAATTTAAGAAATGGAACCCTGCTTATATCACCTATTACTACTGTAATCATAAAGGGTATCACATTAGAGACTGTCCATTTAGAAATGGAACTTATTTGCTAAAACCAAATGAGAGACTTGTATGGTTACCTAAGTCACCTACTATTAAGAAAATTTCTGTTATATCTACAAACAAAAATGGACCCAAAATTCAATGGGTACCACCAATGCCGGTAAAATCTTCATATTGCAGACATGTGATGGACAAAGCACAAATTTATGGTTTCTAGACAGTGGATGTTTAAGACATATGACTAGAAACAAGGATAAGTTCATTTGTCTCACACTTATAAATGGAGGTAAGGTGACCTTTGGAGATAATTCTAAAGG
>JANHAO010019278.1:0-13281 GCA_026873985.1 Saraca asoca
CGATTTTTCATCAAATAAAGCCAAGTAACTCTTGAATAGTCATCAACAAAAGTAACAAAATAACGATAACCAGATTTGGAAATAACAGGACAAGGACTCCAAATATTTGAATGTACTAACTCAAAAGGGAATGCAACTCGTTTATTGACTCGAGGAATATAAGACGAACGATGTTGTTTAGCAAACTAACATGATTCACAATTTAAAGTAAAAATAGATTTTAAACTAGGATATAATTTCCTTACAAATGCTAAACAAGGATAACCCAATCGACAATGTAATTGATATGGAGGGAGGGTAGCAGATGCAGCAATTGACTAAGGAACTTTTTCATCAAGCGCGTACAACCCATCAGATTCATATCCCCTACCAAAAATCTTCTTCGTCAAAAGATCCTGAAAAACACAATGACCAGGGAAAAAGAAAATGCCACAATTATAGGTTCGTGTTAATTGGCTGACAGAGAGTAAATTGAATGGGAAGTTGGGAAGACATAAAACATGGGATAAAGAAATATTAGGCATGACATTGACTGTACCACTTCCAATAACAGAAGCAGTAGACCCATTAGCTAAAGTAACATGGGAGGCAGAGGAGTTGTGGAAAGAAGATACGATACCTGTATTACCCGTCATATGATCAGTAGCACCTGAATTGATAACTCATCTAGTATTAGAGCTAGAGATACACACAGTAGGATTATCTGTTTGAACCAGAGTGGTAGTGGGCTGGATGAGTGATGTTTGCTGAGAGGCTTTGAATTGAAGATATCGAGCATATTTCTCTTCAGATATGATTATTCCTTGAGTAGGCTTAGACTCTGGTGCAGGAGTACTAGTTCTAGTATGTGCAAACCGAGGTAGTGCATTTTTTGTACTCAGATCAGAATTGTGGCCAACCATCACAGATTATGCAACCAATAACTTAGAAAAAAACAGCACCAGAATTGGAAAAAAATAGAAAAACTATAGCAAGACTTTTCAAATCGAGGATTCAATAGCAAAGGAAGGTATGCCGGCTACCGGAAGAGCTCCAGGAGGAAGCGTGTCGCCGGAAATCTTCTCACACGCCTCCACGCGCCGTCGTAATGCTCTGTGCGTGGTTCTCACATGCCACTCAGAACTTGCGCATGTGATCCATGCGCCGCACAAGGAGGTCCGCCGTCCGCTGATCTACTGCCCTGTTAGCCCAGATCTTTTTGTTTCTGCCTCATGCGCTCCCAAACCTTTCGGACAAATCTGAACTGTGCATGTGCTTCTAGATAGATCCAATTTTTTTCGCCAAAACTGACGACTACCAGTTGCCACAGATGCTGTATCCAGACGTTGGATACTTACCGCTAAATATGCAATCCGAAAATTACTGCCAGATAAAAATTATCATGACTCACGACATCAAAAGAAGAAAGGAGATAAGGAAGAGTGAGGATGAGTTTTGTTTGGTTAGGTTGGGAAGGGAGAAAATATCTAGAGTTTAGAAGGCTCTAGATACCATATTAAGAGGGAGAGATAGAGAAGATATTATTATGAAGTTGTGCTCTACAATGAGCCAACCATGTGTATTTATAATGAAGATGTGTACAAGAGATAGAGTTCAAATAGGACTCTAATAGGTCTAGACTTATCATTTATCCTAACCTACATAGGCTCATCACTTATCCTACATAGACTTATCACTTTAACTAACCTACCTATTCACTAACAAGAGTGAAGTTGATTCACCTATGGTAAATACATGGAAGCACCTCATTACTTCATCTAAAGTACAAATAGGCATACACCGTACACAATTTCCCTAATTATTCTTAAGGCATTTAGAATATTTGTAATTTGAAGACACTCTCTAATCATGCTATTCACGCTAGATCACTTAAAACATATATAGTAGAACTTCGCTCCTTTTGTTTTGTCAGGAGGCATTTTCCGTAGGAAAATCTCATTTGCTTGTCCATATAAATGGCTTTCATGCCACTTGTATATATCTTGTTATTAACAAAATAATGTATAGTGTCATGATAGTGGGGGAAAACAACTTCCTCTCAAAAATAGTGGATGCCATTTTCCACAACACTTCTCACATGTAACATTTGACATGGAATATTGAACAAATAAAACATTTTCTGTTATTTAAATATTTTATAACTATAAACACAAGTAAATGAGATAATTCCAATGGAAATGATGCTTTCTGTCAAAACAAATGAAGCCTTAATAACACTTTGTTTCACCTTACATTGGACGGGACCTTCAACAAAAGAAAATTGGCTAGAACATGCAACACATATCACTGAGGTTTTATCTATTGTTGTATACAATGTTTTAAGCACTTCTAATAAAAGCAAGAAAAACAAGTATTTTACATATATATAATCAGTGGGAGATAGTAGTCATACCACTCCAACAAATATGGAGAAGGCATAGATGTAACCAACCCAAGATGGATCTCCCCGTTGCATTGACTGCAAATTATAGTGAGAAATTCAAATATTTCACGGTCCGAATAATGAAACCATCATTTCAAAACATAAAAAAATTAATTAAAATGCTACCTTCCATAGCTAACTTTACCAAATTGTCCTATTGGAGTTTGGACCATGAATTCAAGTTATGCAAAGCTTGTAGGTGACAAAGGGCCAAAATTGATGTTTCTGTTTATAGTGTTGACATTTTTTTTTTTTTGCAAGGTATTTATGGAGGGTAATCTTGGCACATGGAGATTTGTTGGAAGTTAGGTCAAATCATTAACAAAATCTCCACTTGGATTTAAAGTTAATCAGTGCCAGAGTTTTTTGAAACAAGTTTGGCATTCTATAAAAAAACCTATATTGGGTTTGGAATTAAACTCTTGGTTTGATTTTTCTTTGTATTTGGCAATTAATAAAACCATTCTTGGGACTTTTCCTGATAGCTTAAACTTTTGGGATCAACAGGCACTTCACATGGTATCAAACCATATTTGATTGAAAAGTCACAAGTTCAAATCCTTTGTCACCCATAATCTTAAAAATAAAAGAAAAGAGGATAAGGAATCCTCAAAAGTTAATACATGATTCTAGTAATTCTTAATATGTCTGTCCATCCATAAGGATTTCCGTCTAAGGGTATATGTTAAGTTATAAACCCATTCTTACTTCTTAGCCTCCTAATATCTTAAGCTTTTGTGATCAACTAGCACTTGACAATATTAAATTTTTGTCATAAACAGACACAGTACTCTCTCCATGAGTGTAAACACATGATTGAAAAACAAACGTTAATCCTCATATACCTCTATCCCTTATATTCCTAGTATATTCCAGGAGTTCGTGTCCTGTTGGGCTGATTTTAATATCATTATGCTTCCTCAGTCTTCATGATCTTGATATCTTAAACAATGCATATCTGATCAAGTAGGCCCTAGAGATAAAGATATTTTACCTTCAAGAGATGGTTCAGCAAGATAGGACCCACAAACTGAGAAAGATCATTGCCAATCTGCACGAAATTTATTATCAAAATGTTTCAAAGGAGTCATCAAACACAAAAGATGAACAATATTATCAACAGCCTTATAGTACACTAATTGCATGCTCCACACAGATGTAATTTTTTGACATAAATCAAGCGGCATTGTTAGAGATACAATAAAACCTTTCTTGAGTTATCTCCCAACAGCTTAAGCTTTTAGGATCAACTAGTAACATAGTATCAAATAATGCCAAGATCTAATTAGATTAATCCTTGCTACAAAGCTGACAGATTAGTCAAAAGCGAAAACCAAAAAGAGCATTTAGGGTTGTTAGTGAATAAGTTAGTTAGTTGAAGTGATAAGCCTATGTAGGTTAGGATAAATGATAAGTTTAGACCTATTAGAGTCCTATTAGAACTGTATCTCTTGTACATATTTTCATTATAAATACATATGCTTGGCTCATTGTAGAGCACAGTTTCACAATAATAGCTTCATTATTGATAGCTGTACCCCCTGAACTTAACGCTGTCCGTCAACAAATCCTAACCAGTTCTAAACCACTCACACAGGGTAAATGTATTTTATCGTGTTCTTCAACACATCGGAAAAGTGCCTTCTCAATTTAACACTACAACTCCTAGTGAGTTATCTATCTTGATTGGGTCTGGTACTAGAGGGGCTTGTGGTAGTAGTAGAGGAGGATGAGGAAGGGGGCGTGATTCTAATAATGCCTACCTCTGTCATTATTGTAAAGAACCTGATCATATCAAGAAAAATTGTGCCAAGTTAAAAAATGCAGCACCTCAATTTGCACATACTACAACTAGTACTCCTACACCAAAGTCTAAGTCTACTCATGGAATAATCATATCTAAGGAGGAGTATGCTCGATATCTCCAATTCCAAGCCTATCAACAATCGTCACCTATCCAGTCCACTGCCATTATGATTAAGATAGGTAATCCTATTGCGTGTCTCTCCAGTTCCAATACTAGATAGGTTATTGATCCAAGTGCTACTCATCATATGACAGGTAATACAGGTATCTTGTCTTCCTTCACAACTCCTCTGCCTCCCATATTACTTTAGCTAACGGGTCTACTGCTTCTGTTGTTAGCAGTGGAACAGTTAATGTCGCACCTAATACCTCTTTATCTAATGTTTTATGTCTTTGCAAGTTCCTATTCAATTTACTTTTTGTTAGCCAATTAACACATACCTATAATTGCAGCGTTCTCTCTTTTCCTGGTTATTGTGTCTTTCAGGATCTTTGGACAGAAGATTTTTGATACAAGATACGAATCTGGTGGGTTGTATGTTCTTGATGAAAAAGTCCCTCAATCAATTGTTACATCAGTTACCTTCACCCCACATCAGTTACATTGTCGTTTGGATCATCTTTTTTTAGCATCTTTAAAGAAATTATATCCTAGTTTAAGTTTTGTTTCTACTTTAAATTGTGAGTCATGTCAGTTTGCTAAACAACATCATCAATCTTATATTTCTCAATTCAATAAACGGGTTACATCCCCTTTTGAGTTAGTACATTCAGATATTTGGGGTCCTTGTCCTATTAATTCTAAATTTGGTTAACGTTATTTTGTTACTTTTGTTAATGACTATTCGAGAGTTACTTGGCCTTATTTGATGAAAAATCGATCAAAATTGTTTGATATCTTTTGTGCTTTTCATGCCAAAATTAAAAATCGATTCCAAACATTGATACGCAACTTTTAAAGTGATAATGCTAAAGAATACTTTTTAATAAAATTTTCTTCTTATTTGTCACAACATGGTATAATTCATCAATCATATTGTGTAGTTACTCCACAATAAAATGGGGTAGCGGAAAGAAAAAATCATCACTTATTGGAGGTAGCTTGCTCTCTTGTTTCAAATGAAAGTACCTAAGGTGTTCTGGGTAGATGTAGTTGCTACAGCCTAGTTTTTGATCAATTGTATGCCATCTTCGATTCTTGATAGGAAAGTACATTATTCTCTTTTGTTCCTTCTCAGACATTGTTTCCTCTCACTCCATGTATTTTTCGCTGCACATATTTTGTTTAAGATCATCGTCCTCAAATTTCTAAGTTAGATCCTCGATCTTTGAAATGTGTCTTTCTTGGATCTTCTCAAACTCAAAAAGGATATCAATGTTATTCCACTGTATCAGGTCATTATTTTGTTTCTTCTAACGTTAATTCCTTCGAGTCCACTCCATTTTTGGATTTTCTGAGTCTTCTTGCTCAGTATCAAATTCTGAATTTGTTGATGACCATTTCTTTGTGCATTCCACTCCTTAGGATCCTCAGGTCTCTTCCACTAAAACTTGGACTTCTCCTCTTATTAAGTATGTTTACTCTCGTAGAGTGCAAGTATTAGATGCAGTTTGTCTTTCTACCATTATTGAGACATCAAGTAGAGTACCTGTTACAGACATCCCATTAGCTTTGTCTCCGCCGCTAGCTTTTCCTCACAAGATTCGCTTCCTGCATCCTTTGATCTTGACTTGCCTATTGCCCAACGAAAAGGTATTCGTAGTTGCACTCAAAAAGGTACACATAATCACCCTTATCCAATTTCTACCTTTGTGTCGTATTTATCTTTACCTGGCTCGTCACAATGCTTTATTGCCTCATTGGATTCTATTACTATTCCTAAGTTAGTTTCAAAGACACTTTCTCATGATGGGTGGTGTGCTGCTATGGAGGAAGAAATGATGGCTCTTGAAGCTGATTAGACTTGAGATGTTATGCCTTTACCGCATGATAAGTGATTTATTAAGTGCAAATGGGTGTTTACTGTGAAAGTTAATCCAGATAATTCAGTTGCTCGGTTGAAAGCTCGCTTAGTGGCAAAAGGGTATGCTCAAACTTATGGCATCGATTATTCCAAAACTTTTTCCCTAGTGGCTAAGATTACTTTTGTACGTTTAATTATCTCTCTTGCTGCCTCTCAAAACTAGGTTCTTCATCAGCTTGATATAAAAAATGCTTTTCTCCATGGTGATATACTTAAGGAAGTGTATATCAAGCAACCACCTGGTTTCATTGCTCAGGGGAAATATGGAAAAGACAAAGTGTGCAGGTTGAAAAAGCCATCATACGGATTGAAACAGTCTCCTCGGGCCTAGTTTGGAAAATTTAGTGATGTGGTTATAGAATTTAGGATGCAAAAAAGCGATCATGATTATTATGTTCTCTATAACAATCAAATTCTAGTAGTATTCTTCTAGCTATCTATGTGGATGATATTGTGATTATTCGTAACGATTGTTTGAGCATTTCAAAATTGAAGACTTTTCTCCAAACCAAATTTTAGACTAAGGACCTTGGAGTACTTTGGTACTTTTTGGGTATTAAGATTGCTCGCAATAAGCAAGAAATTTTCTTGTCATAGAGAAAATATGTGCTTAATCTTTTGAATGAGACAGGTTTGCTTGGGACCAAACCGTGTGATACTCCTATGATCCCAAATGTTAAGCTTGGATTGGAAGACGGAGAACTACTAGAAAATCTATAATGATACAGACGGTTAGTGGGAAAATTGAACTATCTTACTATCAGTAGGCCTTACATTTCTTTTCCGGTTAGTGTAGTAAGTCAACTCATGAACTCTCCAAGAACCTCTCATTGGAGTGCAATTATTCATATATTAAAATATCTTAAGAAGGCACTTAGGGGTGGAATTTTATATAAAAATCATGACCATTGTAGAATAGAAGGCTTTTCTGATGCAGACTGGGCAGGATGTCCTATGGACCAAGAATCTACTTCAGGATATTATGTGTTTGTTGGTAAAAATTGTGTCCTGGAAAAGTAAAAAACAAGCTGCTATATCTCAGTCAAGTGTAGAATCTGAATATTGGGTCATGGCTCATGTTACATCTGAGCTTGTGTGGATTTCTTACCTCCTTCGTCAACGTGGGATTATGCAGTTATGGTGTGATAATCGGCCTACCACTTATATTGTTACAAATCCAATTTTTCATGAGCGAACAAAGTATATAGAGGTTGATTGTCATTTAGTTAGGCAGAAACTCCAGGAAGGAATAATCGATCTTCGGCACATCAGAACCAGAGATCAACTTACTAACTTATTTACTAAGACACTTCTGGGAAAACGGATTGATGATATTTATAACAAGCTGGGCATGTTTGATATCTGTGCTCCAACTTAAGGGGGAGTGTTAGTGAATAGGTTAGTTAGTTAAAGTGATAAGCCTATGTAGGATAAGTGATAAATCTATGTAGGTTAGGATAAATAATAAGTCTAGACCTATTAGAGTCCTATTAGAACACTATCTCTTGTACACATCTTTATTTGCTCATTGAAGAGCACAGCTTCATAATAATATCTTCTCTATCTCTCTCTCTTAACAAGGGTAAAAAAAATTGTTCAATCAAATTATTAGAAAGACCACAAAAGATATAAAACATTAATCAGCATAGTCTTGAGCAAAAATAGTATAGCTTTTATGCAAACTGTTTATTGTAAATGGAAAATGCGCTGTCAATATTAGTCTGGTTTCAACTCACCAATCTTTTTTTTTTTTTTAATCTGTTTGGAGAAAGAACTGTTTCAACATTAGCTAATGCTGATTATATAAAATTATCTTAGATCATTTTACTTCAAATAATAGAGAAAGGGGGGGAGGAGAAAACGCTGTCCAATATCTCTGATCACAGAAGTAACATCCAACATATACCCTTTTACTTATTCATTAGAAGGAAACCATATCAAAAAAACTAGAATGGTCTATGAGTAAGAATAAACCACCTTAATGACGCCTCCCCACCAAAACCTACACAAGCATTCAAGCAAATAAAATGACAAGAGAATGAGACAACCACTTTTGAAGAACTGAAATACAGTTTAAACTTAAAGAGGGAGAATAAAGCAGAATTAAAAACAATAGCAACGGCATTTGCACGATCTTTCTTCATAAACTGCTTATACGGATGCATCTGAGTTTAAATGACCCAATTATTTTTTTCTGTCAAACTCAGCCACATCAGTAGTTTGAGCACAGTTTATGAGGAAAGATTGTGTAACATGAATTTAAAACAATGCCATCATATACCTTCTCCCAAGGCTATTATTCAGAGCTCGTAAAAGACATCGCTTAGACCTTTGACATTCTGACATCCAACACTTCTGGAACCTGTAAAAGCCAAAACTACCAAGCATGATCTACACAGAACATATGAATCTCAAGCAAATCCATACACACAAAAAATTGGAGAAAGTGTTGACTTTTTAGTTAGTGTCTCTGTTTGATCCCATGTGTCTAACTTCCAAACATCCCTTTCAGTAATGGGTTTTCTGTAACCTTGTTGCATAAGCGGTGTCATCCATCCAAAACTCAATCCTTGATAGAATGCACAAATTATTAGTACCAGCTCAAGTTACAATAGAGATTGTAAAGGTAAATATGTTGACAAAAGATATGTTCCTACTTCCCTCTTCACAAAAGTAAAGTAGTAAAGTTGAAAATCAAGGCTTAGATAATCAGTAACAAGCTAAGTTCATGCATTGCTTACTGGAGAATACATTAACTCGCCTCTCAGGGCATACTTGGTCTTCTCCAGGAAGTCGTTCATATTCAGCATTGTCAGGAACCTCTGATTGCACCGGTATGTAGCCAGGATATGGAACCAAATTAGGAAGGTAGAAAAGAAGCAGAGTTCCAAATAGAACCTACGTCAGGAAAGCAGCCACAAAAAATTCATTGTTAAGCTTCTAAAGAACTCAATAATATAGCAAGAATTCATAGCCATCTGTTTCATGGGTTTTTACCGAGATAATTGTAACACAAGAATAACTCTCATACCCTAGTTGTTATCAACTAACAAGAAGGTCTTCTAATGGCTTTTTATTCTTAAACTGTGAACCTTTAAGATCAAGTGGGCTGAAACACAGCTTAAGACGTATGTAAGAGGTAATTAGGAAAGTGTTATAGGTTTACTCATAGTGCACTTAGAATAAAGGGTACAAGATTCATGGTGTCATGGTAACTATAAAAATAGAGGTTTAGGGTTAGTATCATGTGTTCAGTCTTTTAGTCATTGAGTAGATTTATGTTCTCTACAACTTTTCTCTCTAGCCTCATTTTAACCATTCCCGCCTCTCACCCCAATTTCTTAACAAGAAGAAAAAGAAAACAGCACCAAGGAAGAATCTTATAGTGCAATAAGTCCATGTAGCAACTTAATACATCATTATGCCAAAGCCTGACCAAATTTTCTACAAGGTTGAGCAAATAAATCATTGCTGGCTTCGTTTAAACCAATTATAAAATATCTAACACTAGTTAGCTTTAATCAAAATCTCCATTTTTTGGATAGATAAAGAAGATTTTGTTAGACTAGAAGATCTCATTTCAAATCTTAAAAATGTGGTTTAGATAAGAAAACAAGGACAAGTATAATGAATTTTAGAACTTGAGTACAACAGAAATAAAGCAAAAAACCAAAAAAGACCTGGCAAAGAACAGTGCTGACGTACAGAAGCAGGGCAGATCTGTAAGAGAGAAATTAAATTATAAGAATAATGCCACAAGCACAAGGACTTCTTCTTTTTCATAAATCACAACAGCTGATGCCACATGCAGGATGCATCCTTCACTCTTAAAAAAGATGTCTATTGTTTAAAGCTGAACATATTGCAGGGTCAATTCATGTTAAGGAGTCCTGTTATTGATCTATATAAAAATTCCAAATGTACTAAATAAAAACATGGGATTAATTTGTGATACTTTTGAATTATCAAAGTCCAAACATTGCAATCATACTGATTATCAGGTACTGTAAAACTTTAAATGGGAAAGAAACATGTTTCAAGTAAAGAAGATCATCTCCGTTACTCACATATTACTTATATACCCTATATTTTGATCTCAATAATTTAGGAACCAATCATGTCGTCATAATGGTGCTGATAGCAGTTTTTGTTCAACTAATAGAGCAGCTTCCTTCAGCAGATAATAATATATGACAAAACTTATCAATAATGAAATATACTTCTTTTTGATAGATAAGGAAAAGTTTAAGTCTGCTCTTTTCTCAGGATACGTCCTGATCCTAAATCATATATCCCCTAAAGATAACTAAGCAGCATCCACAATTCTTTCATATTCTCAAACAAGCTTTAAATTTCCAAGTGTAAGTTTCCATGCATAATAATCTGAACCTGACATCATAAATTTGAATTTTTAATACCGTTTCCAGCAGTATTGCATCATCTTTCGAAACAGAGAAAAATACAAATTTTGACATGATTTCAGTTATAATTTGCTACTTAAGAATAGCAGATTAAAGGATCTACACTAAAGAAATACTGCTATTTTTCAATATGCTGAACCCGCTTTCTAGGAACCTGCATGTTTATTGCAAATGTCTATAAGATTAAATTAGATAAAATGATGCAGAAAAGACATAAACTAGAGCAACCACAGCATAACATCCCACACTATTGCTGGAAAAGTTGACTTAGAAAGGATGAAAGAAAATACTGAATGGTGGATATTATTCACCCAAAGGGAAAATAATGTATGTACTTAAACTGAAAACTAACCTGCTAAAGTACTCTCTAGCTGACAGAAGAAGGGTAAGCATCACAAGATCTCCCACCAAAACATAAATGACTCCAAACCGCACGAACCACCGAAATTTGAGGATGTAAATTTTAGTTTCAATAACAATGAGGATTACCATTGAGCACCAAGCAACGGCTTCGATGATTAAAGCTGTTATCTGCAAGAAGAAAGAAACTGAAAAAGGTTAAAATTTCACATTGCAAACAAATTATACCTACTACTCTAACAAAACCTGACATATACCTGCTCTTAACCATCACTAGATAAATTAAAGCCATCAACTATCAATTGAGTTAGAAATCACACAGTTCTTGCATGCAAAGCAAAAGTAGGAAGTTAATTATAATCTAAAATGTTAAAGCGATCTTAACACTTAATGAAGTATAGTACAATAACCCACCTCAAAAGGAGCAAAGCCAGATTCTCCATTCAGATTGAAGGCTGAAATGCCAAATATCAATCTAAAAAAAGGTTGAGCAGCACAATAACCAGCTAACAGTCCCAGCATATAATTGAAGTAATTCGACCTCAAAGAAAACCTTGACCCTTGTGCACTGTATTTGATCAGCCATATCCGATACAAGCACAGACCCGCCAGAACCAAATTAGAGATGGTGATCACAAGAGTATCAATTGCACAAGGTGTATAGGACCCAAAAGCACTATCTATTGCTTTAGCCCATATACTGTTTTCTGCTGGCTGGCAGTACCAATTTAATGGTTTCAAAGCCATGTCTACTCCCTTAGCACAAACCCACCATAAAACCCACCAGAGATGGCTTAAAATCTCCCTTATGCTCAAATAGAGTAGCTGCAGGAATAAATCACTAGCCTCATCAAACTATTGAGGCAAAGAAAAAAAATGAAAAACCTCTACAAATGGCAGCAAATTAACAGAAAGCAACAAACTCTACAGTCTGTACTTTCTTTTAAAAGGAAAGCATCACAACAGAAGAATATGAGTGATTTCCACGTCATTTCTGTATTAGTATTGAATTAGCATTAATTTGACATTCTACTCAGAACCAATATTTAATTTCTTCTGGGGATTTGCTCCCTCATGGGAGAGAAAAATAAGTACTATATGGAACTTACAATTTTTATGCAAAACGTTTCATACATTTTTTGCAAGTTGTTTGAGTTGTTACTTTCTTATATAAAGTTACATTCTTTATGGATAAAGTTGCAACTTTTTGTGAATTACTTACATACAAACCCCATGCAAAATTGCAATATTCTATGAAAAAAATTCATAAAAACTGCAAAAAAAAAAAAAAAAAAAGAAGGAAGTATACAGGGAAGCATTACCCTTCTTGCAGCTTTCTCCAATAATTTGTGGCAGCACATGAACAAAGAAGATAACCAATTGGTAACGACTGAAAGAAGTGAAGACCAATAATATAAAATAGATTGCTGCAACATATAGAGAGAATATAAAAAAAAAAAAAAAAAACCACAACTGAACAAGAAGAATGTGTGAACTTACCAAGGAGCACTCTACAGCATTACATTCTTGAGTGAGTGAGGCATATATCAGCTATCAGTAGCAAGACAAGACAAAAGGCACAGCCCATGTGAGACAGACCAATTAGAGTTGCTAACGTCATGCCTTAAGGTGTAAATCCCAAAAGACAGAATTTTTAAAAACAAAATAATTGGGGCTACAAATTGAAAATTGAAATTGATGACGATGCTCTGCATATTGGTAATTTTCAAATAATTAAATCAAACGGAAATGATTTTCCTGGAGGCAAAGACTTTGGAGGATTGGGATTATGGACCACCTAGCGAGACAATGCAGGGATTAGGGAACCCTTGGCTTTTAGCTAACCTTGTGAGACATAATTTAATTGAGAGACATACATCTTGTGGGACATATACCGTTTGGATAGGTTAGAAGTAAGCCATCCCCTCTTCCATGTTGCTCGCATTTCGTTCTGCTTTTTAAGGAAATAAAACAAAAAAAATACTCAAAGTTAGAGAGGTTGAATTTAGGCCCGTTTGGTTGGGTATTTTGCCATCTAGGTAATGGAATCAAGTATCTCATTCCATTACCTAATGTTTGATTCATATTCCCTTAATTTCATTCCCTTACTTTTCCTTAACTCATTCCCTTAAATTCATTCATTATTTCTTCCTAAGGTTTCCTATTCCCTTTCTTCTTCACATCATCTTCTTCTATTATATTAAATATATAATTTAATATTAAATATTTGATAATTTATATAAAATTA
>JANHAO010019279.1:0-13287 GCA_026873985.1 Saraca asoca
ATCTCAAAAAAATAAAAAAGAAGAAAAAAATTAGGGAAGATATGAGAAAATGAAAAAAATTTCAAAAAAGAAAAAGGAAGAAAAATTTAGGAAAAATCTGAAAAAATGAAAAGAATGTTCC
Organism: Saraca asoca; assembly: GCA_026873985.1. Lineage (NCBI taxonomy): Eukaryota > Viridiplantae > Streptophyta > Magnoliopsida > Fabales > Fabaceae > Saraca > Saraca asoca. The sequence continues at coordinate 122 of JANHAO010019279.1, forward strand.
AAGAAAATTAGATTTTCTTGGATTGAATATTAAATTGGATAAATTTAGGAAAAATCATATTAAATTGGATTTCTGTAATGAATAAAATCATATCCAATTTATCCTTTATATATATATATATATATATTGGTTCCTACTTCTAAAACATTGATTAAGATGCACAATTATTATCATTATACTATCAGTGTATTTTTTCAATTATTAGAGTTTTCAAGAGAAGTGATTCCAACTCCATATATTATTCATATCAATTATGAATTTGTTTCATTCAGGTAATTCAAATTTCATCCTATAATTTGCATCTTTTCATGCTGTCATTTGATTTTGTTGATGTAATTAACTTTAAAAAAATTTTCAATTGATATTAGAGTTTGTTAAAATTTGCGATATACTGATTAGATGCAAATCTTTTTATCTGAATTATATAATTGACTATATATTAAGTAAGAATTTATTAAATTATTATGCTATGATATGCTAATTTATATTAGTTTTCTTAATTAGATACTTAAAATTTTTATGATATCTATCATCTATCTAATTGCACAAGTAAATTGTGAATTTGTGCATGTTTCTGGCTTGATAAATATTTGATTAGTCTTTGATAGAGCTAGCTGATGTTGGAATTGAAATATATTAGACCTTTCTTATCTTATTCACCTACTAGTTTGAATTGTTTTGTGGGATGAATCCAATCATCAAATCTATTCCTAGTATATGATTTTGATATGGTTAGCTAAAGATTATAAGATTAAATTGATAATTTCGATTCACATTTTTGGAATCTTTTTTAGAGCCATTTACTAATTTGATAAATTGATTTATATTTGGATCTAGACTATTTTTAGATTTGTTTTTAAATTGCTCATTTTTTAATTTTTTTTTTGATATTTTTGAGGAGATGATATAAAAAAATGTTGGTTTAGCTTGTGAATATTTCTCTGACTATTGATGAAAATTTTACATGGAAGAAAGCGAAATCTTATATTTTAGTCTATCCTTACTTGGACATTATCCAATGCAAAATCAAAATTCTTTTGAAAAATTGTTTTTTTTTTCCTTCTTACCCTGGATGTGATGATGGTAAAATAAAAATTAGCAACTTATTTACAGTATAGATATGACAGAATACTATGACAATTACTCTTTGCAACTTGCATTTCTTTAGTCTACTTTTGAGAGATGTGTTACTCAATAGTTATATGGCTATATATTCTTTGTTCTAGTCTCTAAGAAATGAACAACCAAAGCTTAAGGGACTTAACATAAGGTTTTACTTGGATAATTCACAAACTTATGAATGCGATTAAATATATCAACTTGAAGTTGTCCAAGTCTCATAAGAAAATTTGAATAAGAGGCATATTGGATGATTAATATGTAAGACTCTCGAAAATTTTTCAATTTTTGCTCGTTACTATAAAAGGATTCATTGCAAATATGAATCTTGGGCTCACTTTAATAAGATTTACGTTGAAAATGTTTTTAAAACTGGAGTTATATTGTGGTTTCATTACTAATTTTTTTTTAGTTATTTTTGTTAATGAAAACTTCAATTTTGAATCAGAATTTAAGATACATAGAAAATATTTTTAAAATTTAAGTTATATTGCGATTTCATTACCAATTTTTTTTGGTTATTTTTATTAATGAAAACTTTAGTTTTGAATCAGAATTTGATTGTGTTGAGTAGAAAATTTAGAAAAGAAGAGAACCGAATCAAAATTGTGTGAGAAAATTAAATTAAAAATGTCTTTTTTGAATCAGGTCGAATGACTCGGGTTGCAGACCTAACTAAAGGTTGAAGACAACCTCATTTGCACATGACCTATGTGCATCCAAGATGTGTGTGGATCATGCACCACCTTCCCAGTAGGTTTTTGCAATGATTTTCCACTGTTGGGCCCTACTTTCCAAAGCGATATTTTAGGATATTTTTCCATTTTTTAAAATAAAAATATTTAATTAATTTTAAGCTAATTTTTTGAATAATTAAATGATGTTATTTTGGCACAAAAATTTTATTATATGATTTCTACAATTTTAGCTACAGTATGTAATTTTTGTAGAGTTATTTGATAATATTTAGATGTTGATTAATTTTTTTTATCAACATTGAATATTATTGTAGGAATTATTTATGGCTTATATTATGTCACTGAATTTTATGTAATTGCGTTCTCGCTTTCATGAGACTAGTTACATAAAATTTTGTTAAAATGAAATAGTTTTATATAGTATTTAGGAGAGTATTGTATTAATAATGTTACATACCCTTCGGTATAGTATTATTAATATGGTTTGTTGGCAATAATGCAAGTGTAGGATTAAATGTTATGTTCTTAGAATTTTAAATTCCCTTTGGAGTATAGGTTCTAAGAATGTAATTTTTAGTTCTTATATTATATTATAAGGTCTTAAATACCCTTTCAGTATTAGATCTTATAATATAATACTGTGAATGATAGCATAGTGAATATTTGAGGAAAATATAAGCATGAGTAAAGTTTTTACATGCATTAACATGTTAATAATTTTCCTTAGCTTATTTTCCTATGCAATTAACTTTTGTAAAGACGCTGAATAAGACAAATTATGAGGACTGGACTGAGTCATTAAAGTTATTATCTGATGGTCATCAATCTTGATTTGGTACTCAAGGAACAAGAACCTATCATAGATGTAAATTCAAATGCTAATTTGAAAGTAAAACATGAGAAGTGGACAAACTCAAACCAAGTGTGTTTGATGATTATAAAATACACTATGGACAAAATAATTAGACAGAATATTCCTAAATCTGAGAATGCTAAGACTTTTCTTGAATCAATTGTTGAAAAACTTGTGAAGTTTGATAAAGCTGAAATGGCTACTACCTTTCATTACTTAAAAAGGTCGTATATGATGGTGTTAATGGAGTGTGGGAGCATATTCTAAAACTGGTTCATTATTAAAACAAGTTGAAGAACATGAATGCTAAGACTTTTCTTGAATCAATTGTTGAAAAACTTGTGAAGTTTGATAAAGTTGAAATGGCTACTACCTTTCATTACTTAAAAAGGTCGTATAAGATGGTGTTAGTGGAGTGTGGGAGCATATTCTAAAACTGGTTCATTATTAAAACAAGTTGAAGAACATGAATGGTAATTTGGGTGAAAGTTACTTAATTTGGCGTGCAGTGGAGTCGTTACTTATTGAATTTAATGTTTTGAAGATGTCTTATAATACCTAGAAAAGAAATAAAATTAATGAGAGCTCCCCAACATTATGGCACAAGTGATTGAGTCACATTTTCAGAGATAGGGTACAAAGGTTAATTAAAGAAAGGATTCTAACTTGGATATCACAGATTTTGATACTTATGTAGACTGTATAAAAGGGAAAACTCCCTGCTAAAGCCAAAAAGGGGAAGAGAAGTAGAAAATTGGATGCCCTAGAGTTGATCCACACTGACATCAATGAACTTATTACTCCTATTTCCATGGGTGGTTACAAGTACTTCATCACCTTTTTAGATGATTACTCTAGATTTGGATCGATAGAGTTGCTCATTGAAAAATCTGAATCATTAGATGCCTTCAAGACTTTTAAGGCTATAGTTAAGCTCAAACATGGAAAGAAAATTAAATGTGTTAACTTTGACAAAGGTGGGAAGTATTATGATAGATATAATGAGACTAGGAGAAATGCTTATTAAGCAATGTTATACACCGAAAATTGGCTTCGTAAGGACGAGCCCTCAAATATAATGGAGATCGAGTACCGCGCTCCATTAAGTGACAACAGCAAAACAATACCGAGCGCCAAGCCCTACCTCTCTCGTCACATTGCAACGACCTTGCGAGGAGGTTCGGACACGTCCCGCGAAATGACCTCCCCCACGAGGGACGGACCAGCGACAAAGTCACAAGGCCAAATTTGCGGGTCAGCGACCATTCCGCTCAAGATTGTCCTCTCGTTACAAACAACACCCAGCTCATAACAGCAGAGCCCGTGCCACCTCCACATCGGGATTATCTAATCCAAGACATCAGGAGGCAAACACAAATCCACCGCCAGCATGGGGGGAATCGTTTATCAGCCTACTTTCTACAACGCTCAGATTGTGCCCCCTTACTGTCGTTTCCCATTTATTATTTGATGTAACTTAACTGTAGCTAGCAATTAATGCATGTAACCCCTCCTTCTTCTATAAATAGGCTTACATTGTTAGTAAGAGGGAGGAAGGGGGTAAGCAGGAATTTTGTAAAAATACTCCATATTAATAAAATCTCCGCCATGGACATAGGGTCCGGTACCGCCCGAATTTCACTGAACCATGTTAAACTGGTTGTCTTCTTCCTCCTCCATATCCCTGACTCCCTCTCTCTCACTCTAAAGGTAGTATTGGATCCCAGAGCTCTTCTCTGTTGACTGAAGTTTGAGTCTCCCGTACAAACCAAATTTCACCGTCAACATTTTGGCACCGTCTGTGGGGATCCATCTGCTTTCTGAAGTCCTTACTACAACCTAATCATGGCCAGAGGAAGAACAACTCAGAGTTCCATAGCTCCAGCTTCTCAGCACACTACTGCACCCGAAACTCATGACGCGCAAACACCAGACCAGTCCCGATCGGCACTCAAAAACACAGTTAAAGAATTGGCTGAGACTGTCAAGGTGCTTGCCCAGGCACAAGCACAGAATGCTCAAAGACAAGAAGAAGTCATAGCTTAACTCCAACATCTTCGTGAAGAAGCTCAGAGGGAAGTTCGCGACGATCACGACAGCCAATGACTGGAGGGCTCGCAGTGAGCAGAAAGCTTGATCCCTCAGCGCAAAAATCAGCATTCGGCAATGGAAGAGGTTCTCCGGAGGCTAAAACTACTAGAGGAGCATCTGCAACCTCAAATCAATTAACCTCGCCATGAGGAAACCTCATCATTTTTCATAGAGATCGAGAAACAACCTCTCCCGCAGAAACTCAAAGCGCTCGCTATCCCATTGTATGACAGGGACAGTGACCCAAGCGACCACCTAGATGTGTTCAATACCCAAATGGACCTCCAGACTATCGACCTCTAGGTGAAGTGTTGAGTCTTCCCCACCACGCTAGGGCCAGTACCTCGTACCTAGTTCAGACACCTCCCCCCGCGCAGCATCGACAGTTAGGAGGAATGTCAAAAAAAGTTTGTCAACCAATATCGGGTGCTAAAGAAGCAACTCGTGCCTCCTTGCCACCTTGCTATGATTTTCCAGCGCAGGGATAAGTCGCTTAAAGACTATTTGGCCTAGTTCCGGCACGAGGCCAACTCCGTGGAAAACCCCTCAGAGGAAAGTGTTCTAACTGCCATCTTAGCAGGACTTCGCAAAGATGGCAAGCTATATAGAAGCCTCTACAAGTCCTTCGCTCGAGATCTCACCGAATTCTATGATCGGGTGACCAAGCAGATAAGATGGGAAGAAATCTTTGGAATGGAGGAACCCAAGCATAAGGCGGGCCACAACAGTCCCACCGTGAGCAAAAAGAGAGGTAGCGAGAGTTATGATAGCCCCACTTCTCATCTCGCAAAGAAGATAAAGCCTCAGCAGCCTAAAGACCGCTTCGAGAGCTATAGCATCCTATCAGATACTCGAGATAGAATCTTTATCGCGGAAAGGCATAACGAGGATCCTGGGAAACCCCGGCCATTAAGGACGTCTCCTAAATCCAGAGATTGAAACAGATTCTATGCTTATCACAACGAGGCTGAACATACCACCTCAGAATGTCGGATGCTAAGAGATGCCATAGAAGACCTCATCAGAAAGGGCCAATTACAGGATTATGTGGTAAGACCATCGGGACAATGAGCTCAGTGAGCTCAGCGAATCATCACCCAAGAGCCTGAGCCCTTCGTTAGGACCATATTCTAAATCCTGTAACCTCTCGATGGTGTCTGGCTGTATCAACTGTTGCATACTGAATCAATGAACATTGCCAATTGGCCAAAGCATTATGTAGACAAAAGTCTCCTCTTTATATTTGCAAACTCGCTACAGCGAACGATTTTCACCTCGCTACAGCGCCAACAAACAAAACTCGCTACAGCGAACGGTTTTCACCTCGCTATAGTGCCAACAAACAAAACTCGCTACAGCAAACGATTTTCACCTCGCTACAACACCAACAAACAAAACTCGCTATAGTGAACGATTTTCACCTCACTACAGCAAATAAACAAACTCGTTACAGTGAACGATTTTCACCTCACTACAGCAAACAAACAAACTTGCTATAGCAAATGATTTTTTACCTCGCTACAACATAAACAAAACTGAGGGTGAGACGGCCTTTAAGCCTACCTCGCAATGCCGGGGGGTGAGATGGCCCTTAAGCCTACCCCGAGGTTTCAAAAACAGAATCAAACATAAACAAAATCGAGGGTGAGATGGCCTTTGAGCCTACCTCGCAATGCCCGAGCGTGAGACGGCCTTTGAGCCTACCTCGTGGATACGAAAACTAAAAACTTAGCGAATGGTTTTCACCTCACCATTATCAAGATAAAATCATCATCACCTGTAACTTGCATGCAGACGAGTTTCTCATAGCTCTCGTGCGAATAAATTCCCACAGCTCTTATGTGGATGTATCTCTCACATATCAAATGAGATCTCTTAAGCACAGCTCACTCGTAATCTCTCTCGCATTATGATAAGCAGTTAGAAAGATGATAGAAACATTGTCGATTGGCCAAAAGAAGAAATTCTCACTAAATTATCATGAATTTACATACAACAATGCGTAAAGCATTCATTACAGTTTTTGAAAGGAGAAGAACTCATCCCGCGTACAGTTCTCAACAAGCGAGGTGACGGTACATCAGGGAAAAAAGATTGAAAGCCTATTATTCCTGCAAAAAGCAGCCAAAAAGTCGATTACTAATCATCGAGCTCACAAAAGAGTAGCAGCCCCAGAGTTCCTCCTACTTATTCCTCTGACACGTCCTCCTAAGCCAGACCCATAGCAATTCAAAAAGTCATAAAAAAATTGGTTGGCCAGGTAGCAGCGCCACAAGCAACGGCCGGAGGAGGTGGTCAGAAGATACCGTGAGAACCCCATTGGAGCTCGCCAGGCCGATTCTGTACCGAGGCCACGTGCAACGGGCTATCCACGTCTCCCACCACTATGCAACAGGCCATCCACGTCTCATCAAGCTTCACCGAAAGCTAAAACACCAAGACACATAAGGGGCTCTTTAGTCTCCTCCATTAAGTCTTCTGGGACAAGAGAAAGAACGCCCCAAGCTATAAATAGACCTGCTCAACCCTTTGAAGAATCCAGAGAAAATCTGATCTGATCTTCATCAAACGGTTTGGAATAAGCGGCAATGCCATGCCAATGGCCAAAAATGGCAAACAGGGAAAGGTATGGCCTAAAGCAGAACAGAAAGACATCTGACATGACATCTCAGTCAAAGAAGGACACTGACTGGAGATACGAATTGAGCCTCAGAAACATGCAACTCCCGATCTGTAAAGCACACCGAGAGTTAGGGGGCTTAATGTTATACACCGAAAATTAGCTTCATAAGGATGAGCCCTCAAATATAATGGAGACCGAGTACCACACTCCAGTAAGTGATAACAACAAAATAATATTGAGTGCCAAGCCCTGCCTTACTTGTCACATTGCAATGACCTTGCAAGGAGGTTCAGACATGTCCCGCGAAATGACCTCCCCCACGAGGGATGAACCTGCAATGAAGTCATAAGACCAAATCTGCAGGTCAGTGACCATTCCGCTCGAGATTGTCCTCTCGTTACAAACGACACCCGGCTCATAACAGTAGAGCCCGTGCCACCTTCACACCGAAATTATCCAATCCAAGACATCATGAGGCAAACACAAATCCACCGCCAGCATGGGGGGAACCGTTTAGCAGCCTACTTTCTGCAATGGCCAGATTGTGCCCCCTTTACTATCTTTTCCCATTTATTATTTAATATAACTCAACTGTAGCTAGCAATTAATGCATGTAACCCCTCCTTCTTCTATAAATAGGCTTACATTGTTAGTAAGAGGGACGAAGGGGGTAAGCAGGAATTCTGTAAAAATACTCCATATTAATAAAATTTTCGCCGTGGACTAGGGTCCGGTACCACCCGAATTTCACCGAACCACGTTAAACTGGTTGTCTTCTTCCTCCTCCATATCCCTGACTCCCTCTCTCTCACTCTAAAGGTAGTATTGGATCCCAGAACTCTTCTCCGTTGACTGAAGTTTGAGTCTCCTATACAAAATGAATTTCACCATCAACAACCAAGAAACAACAGAGAATTCTCAAAGAAAAGAGAAGAGCTACTCCACAAAGAAGAAACCAAAATAAGAATGAACAAGGAAATTCTTCTACCATTATTCCAACTTGTTTTGAATATAAAAAGCCTAGACATATTAAACCAGACTACCCTGTATATTTAAAGAAATAGCTGGAAAATGAAAGGAAGAAAAGGAAGTTATCCTTCAAGAAAACTAACTTAGTTATTCGGGGAGATGAGGCAGTGGATTCCGGAGAAGAAGAAAAAGAAGAGGAATAAGCACTCCTCTACCACGTGGCCAAAGAAGATGAAGACATTGAGGTATATTATAAAATTTTTTTAGCTCTAATGATGATGAGATTGATGATGAGATTCATGATATGTGCATTAAACTCTATGAATCATTAGTAAAAGCTAGGAAAGAGTTAAAGCATGCAAACATCGAAAATGAAAGCTTGCTTGTGAAAATTAAATAAATTGAAAAAGAAAATAGTGACTTAAATGTCTTAGATGAAGAATTGTTAAGTGAAAGTAAAGCCTGTGATCAATGTGATACCTATATAAATGACTTGACCAAAGCCTTGCAAAGCTTTACTAATAGTGAAATGTGACTCAACAACATTTTAAAGAGTCAAAAGGATTTTCAAAATAAGAAAAGATTAAGCTATAAATAGCAAAAGAAAAAGAAGAACTTTGATTACATAACTTGCTTCTATTATAATAAAAGAGGACATCATATTAGATATTGTCCACATAGAAATGGAATTTATTTTTTGAAACCAATAAGAAATTAATTTGGCTACCTAAAGCATCTACCTCTAAAGGAAATCTTGGCATGTTTACTAACGAGTCTGGACCCAAGATCTATTGAGTACTATCTATGCAAACATAATTTTTGTTTTATAGGTTTGTGGGAGACAAAGAAGCAACTTATGATTCTTAGACAATAGTTGCTCTCACCATATAACTAGAAATGTTAAACTCCCAATCTTTAGTATATTTTCATATTTTTATCTTTTGTACTTGATTATATTTTACTTTGCAAATTCTAACTGTTATATGTGAAAATCAGTTCATCCTGGATGGACGTATGAGAAGCCCAAAAATGACAAAAGGACCAGTTAGAAGAACTGTCCAGATCGCTACGCCTTCAATTTGCGTCACGAGTATGACCCCTCAGCTCGAACTTGTGCTCGAATAGAGCAAGTTCGACATTTCCTTTCTGATGATATGCACAAGCTGGATTGTGCGATCCGGTTAGCAAAGTGTGACTAGCGACATGGGGCTCATCAGACAGAAGACCAAGTCATACCCTACCCCAACGGACAAATGGGGCCCACCTACAAAAGATAATCTGTAGTAGCTGAAAAAGGAGATTTACTCTATCTTGTACATTAAATGTTGATGTAACATATTTACTACACATGTAATTACTATTGTAACCTCATTTCCTCTATAAATATGAGGAGGGAGCCTCCTGTGGAGGGGGAGAAGGAAGATCTATGCCGAAACTCTACAAAAACAGAGACTGAATATTGTAACTTTTAGAAATACCATATGAATAATACACTACTGTGGATGTAGGGTCTGGTGATATCCGGATTTGGCCGAACCACGTTAAAAACCCTATGTCTTCTTCTCTGCTCTTCCCTTCATCTTTGTTTATTTTGCTATTTTGCTGTGTTTGAACTGGATAAAGGTCAGATATCCCGTAAGAATCCCCCCGTTGGTCGAAGTTTGGATCATTACCAAAATCTGACATCAACACTAACTTAAGCATCAAAGATTCCCTTAAGTTTGTTTTGTAGGTATTTGATGTGAGAATTAAGTTTTCAATAGTGTTGAATTGATCATGAAATGGTAAATGTATCATATGTTAACCATTTTAGAACAAAATTGCATAAAAACTACTTTAGGACTCACTAATTTGATTCATAAATCAATTCAAATTTCTCCAAAATTTCTTTGAGTTTATGAATTGATTCACATCTCAAAAAGTTACACTATGAATCAATTTACTAATTGATTCACCAAATTCTTAATCTTTTGGGAAGATTCAAAAATTCTTGAAAATTTTAATAAACATGGATCAATTGATTCCTGAATCGATTTGCATAAGAATCCTGATAAACAAATCATACATGAATCGATTCCATATATACCTAAATTGATTTCAACTTCATTTCACAGTTTGCTTCTTGCAACAATCTGAAAACTCTCTCTTGCTCACTCAAATCTTAACCCCTAATCACTCTTATATACATTCTGACTTTTATCATATATTACAATTTTTTGGATTATAATTTCTGATATTTTTTTGTACTTTAATCTTTATTGATGCACTATTTCTTTTTGATGCACCAAAAGGGAGAGTGATAAAGAGATTTTAGATAAGATTTTAATTTTTATACTCAATTCAAAAGGGGGAGTATGGTTTATGAATAAGAGTAAGTAAGAAAGATAAGTAAGAAAAAAATTTTAAACTTTTTAGTTTTTATTATACTCAATTTAAAAGGGGGAGTAAAAGTAAGAAAAGGTGAGTAAGAAAATGGAGTAAGAAAAATTGAGATCAAAATGATATTTTAAATTTTGAAAAACTTCATTTTAGATTTTAAAGAACTTTGACAAATTTTAGTTTTCAAAAAATTTTTGATCCTTATCTAAAATTATTTGTTACCATAAAAAAGGGGGAGATTGCTAGTCTTGCTAGGGAGATTGCATTACTATCATACCTTCTTTACTTTTAATGTTGAAAAACAATTTTGATTAATATCATATTCTATTTATGAGCTTAATGTTTGTTGATTGATTGCAGGATCAAAGTATGCTATTCAAGAGATCCACCATAGATTAGGATCTTTCGTAAGTTTGATCTAATTCATTTTGATCCAAACAAGTATCTTAAATTATTTATGTTAAGGTAGAAATATATCATTTGAAATGAGCTTAAAATAAAAGTTTTCATAATACAAAGTTTTCAAAGACACCTTCATAAGTGAAATTTTTATAAAAACTATTTTTTATTATGTGAATCGATTCATGAATTAATTTATATAGAGAATCTTATAAATCAATTAAGTATTCGATTCATGAAGAATTGTTTTGAAAATTGTTTTCAAAATCATTTTCACCGAAGGTTAGAAAAATTTCTGAATCGATTAGGTAATTTGTTCATGACCTTCACATGATAGTGTGAATCGATTCACACATCAATTCTATCATGAAGTTTGTTATAGGTGGTTTTTGGTACCATAAGTGGGTTGGCAAAAGCTTAAGGAGCAAGTCCAATTGATGGAGCCCCAACTTCCACCAGCTTGAGGTTGCTAATCATGAGCTTGGAGCAAAGGATCAAGCCAAGACCACAACTCCAACTCACATAGCCAATAGTTTGCCAGGCACGAGCTCGCGCAAGAGCCTTAGCTCACTAGATGTCGCACACCACTCAGCGAGTAGCCCACAGAGGCCAAGCATTTAGCATACATTTGCTCATAGACTTAACTTGTAAAGCTTTGCATAACTTGCAAAGCTTTGCAAGAAGCAGCTTATTGAGGCTCACCGTAAAAAGTAACCTACAAAAGCCATTTTGTAGTACTCTAGGTTATCTTGTACATTTATTATTTGATGTAATAGAATTATAACTTGTAAATTTACATTTGTAACCTCCTAGCCTCTATAAATAAGAGGATGGAGATCACTGTAAAGCATTATGAAAAATTCATATTGTAACTTTGTCAGATTTTCACTAGAAGCAATAAAAAAGCTACTGTAGATGTAGGGACTGGTGCTGCCTGATTTTAGCTGAACCATGTTAAAAATCTCTTTGTGTGCTCCTCTATTCTTCCTCTCCATCTTAGTTACTACAACCAAAAAGTAGTTTGAGTCCAAAAGAACTTCTCACGTTGTTGAATTTGGACTAAACCAAAATCTATCATCAATATTTTTGGCACCATCTATGGAGACTCATCTATGTTTTGGTTGATTTTCGGTGTCTTGGTTGATTTTCTATGTAGCCAAAATGGTCAGAGGAAGAACCACTAGAGTTTCAAAAGTTATGGTTAATTAGTTGAAAGGTCATGTGTCTACAATAGACTCCTCCACTGCTCCCATCATAGGTGTTGCTACCGGCTACCCCCAGCTAGCTCTTTTTAACCTGCTACTATTGTTAATGGTGTTGATGAAGCACAAACCTAGCTTCAACGTCAAGAGAGGTTGGAAAAAATGATAGGAGAATTGACTAAATAGTTACAGCACTGGCACAAGCTTAAGCTCAGGATGGGCAAAGGCATGCCAAGGTTGTTACACCTGAAAACATGCACTAGCAGCAAGAAGTTGGATGCTTGAGTAGAGCCAATCAAGAGTAGACCTCATGTCACTACTCGTGCGACTAGGATAATGAAAGAAGTGACCGAGAACCTAGGACTTTAGGCCTACTGGTTAAAGAATTACTTCAGAGGGTGAAGCAATTAGAGGAACACCCTCGAGCTCAGGATGATCATGGATGCTCCGAGGAACGAACTCCCTTCTCCAAGGAGATTGAGATCGAACCCCTTCCTCATAAGTTTAAAATTCCTACTATTCCACTGTATAATGGGGATAGTGACCCACGTGACCACCTAGACATGTTCAATGTCCAGATAGATCTCCAAACAAGTAATCCTCTGATCAAGTGCCGTGTTTTCCTGGCAATATTAGGAGATATACCTCGAGCATGGTTCAAAGACTTCCCGACTCATAGTGTTAGCAGCTGGAAAGAGTGTCAAGAAAAATTTCTTAACCAATACAAGGTGCTGAAGAGGCAGGTCGTGTCTGATAACTCTATGAAAATAGAGTTATCTTAATGTTCCTAGACTTAAATTATTGAAGTATAAGAGTGAGTCTTTGTAAATAAG
>JANHAO010019280.1:0-13292 GCA_026873985.1 Saraca asoca
ATTAATTCTAACTATTAATTACATTAATAATACTATGCTAATCATTGTTATTTCAGTCATTAACCTATTAAATAGATTCAAAGTTATGAGGAATTAATAAATAAACTCAAGTTTCTAGGTGGAAAGCAATTTTGATTCTATATTATTTATCTCTCACTTTTAATTTACACTACACCATTCTTATGTAAACATGTGGGGGGGCATATATGCCCTAGAAAATAAACAATTTATAGTAGACTATATTTATTTAAAACTAAATTGATAAAGAGGTCAAAATATCATGTTTTATTAAATATGCTAAGATATGTATACAATTGATTGTTTCTACGGCATCTTTATAAACATAAGAAGACTTATATTTAGCTCAAATTCAAGGAATCAAGTCAATACAAGAAGTATAGATGAAATGGATAGTATTTCTTGCACTAAGAAAATGTAAAAAATGAGTATTTATAGCAAGAAAGCAATACACATAGTGAAATGATCATAAATTAAAATTTTTACCCTACCAATTCGAATCATGTGGGCCAAATTTGAATTTCGATTCAATTCAGGAGCAAAATCTAGAAAAAAAATTTTCAAATTATGATCTGAATCGCAATCATGATCACAAAAGGGCAACTACACAAATTCAAAGGCTTCCAATTCTAATTGTAAAAATGTATTTCAAAGTTTGATTCAAATCGCCTCAAAATTCAAGCTTTTGAGTAGTTTTCAAAAGGACTGTGATTTGAATTGTGGAAAATAGTTCATTTTTCTAACTTCAATTACCAAACTTTTCAAATTTCTACCCATGTCCTGAAGGTACAATTCGAATCATAGACACAATTCAAAACTATCTGATTTGTATTGCAAGGCCAGAAATCCATTTTAAGAAAGCTGTTTTGAAATAAAAAAAAATTTTCTAATTCATTTCAAATCTTTTCAAAACAATTATTTAAAAGAGAAAACGTAATTCTAAGTATAAAAATTAAATAGAAAAATTTAAGAATATTTGGAAATACTTTTGAAGAAATAATTTAAAAGTACTTGTGAAAACTTACAAGGCAAATGCTCTAAAAAATAATTTCAATTTTGAATTAAATTCAAATGAAATTTAAACTATTACACATTTCAAATCCAAAGCTTGTTAAGTCTTCATCATCAAAATCAAGGTTTTCTGAAATTGAATCCCTGAAATAAACATAATCAGAACAAATTATAAAACTTATATCTAAGTCTAATTTGTACGTTTAGTTTTTGTTTAGTACTATAATTATATGTTTTTGAATGATAAATAAAATAAATGTAGGTTTAATGTCTATGATGCTGATCACTTTTTAATTGTTGGTCGAAAGAAAGGGTTCTGCCAAAATCAGCTATACTTTATAATGGAGCTGGGATTTACTTTTGATGTATATATCCCAACTAGTCTTACACTAATAATATTCAAGTAAATTTGGACTTATGGTAAACAAGGGAAAAAAATGGTAAATCAGCAACCGTGATTCAACTTCTTATTGAGAAGATACATGTGGGGTCCGTAGATAATTTTCTTCAGGCTTTACTTTGTAACATGCCCGACAAGTGAACCTACTTTCTTTTTCTTTATAGTTCTACTTGTGACTTCTGAAGATTCCCCCTAAACAACCATTTATAAATTATAATTATTAGAAAGGATAAAAATTTAACTTATTAAAAAACAATAATAAAAAGCAACTCACCGTTGCAAAGGTGCAACTGTTTCTACTTGTTATAGTTTAATTTAAGGAATCAAACCACATAGTTGTAGTTTAATTTAAAGTATTATACCACATAATCATTTTTCACAAGAACATATTTATTAAACTAAATTGATTTTTTACACAATGTATATAAATAAATAATCATTTTTATTTAAACCTTTTACGTTAACTTCCTCCTAATTTGCTAAATCCATACAATTTTCTTTTTAATATTGAAATTTAATAAAAAATATTTAAATAAAAAATTGTAAATGAAATCTAATTATGGAAAGCAGGATTCCAAAAATTTCAATGCATTCAATGCATTGAGCTTAAGCCTATTTTGAATGAGGGAAACAATATGTATCATATTCTATGTGCAAACGAAGGCTAAAAATAGCCATCTGTCCTGGGTGTTCCATGATACAGTTGAAACTGGGGCAAGGAAGTGTTGCCCATATTAGTGAGTTGGTCAATTGAAAAAAAGATGTGTATCAGTAAAATATTACACTTATAACATACGTATTTGTTGCAGAACTTGAATTAAATTAAATTAAGATTTCACTTGTTTTCAGTCGAGGAAGTAAATTTATCCTAAATTATATTCTGTGCTAAAAAAAATATGGAAATAGAATGACAAGAAAATAGTAATAAGTAAGATTGAGGAAGATAGAAATAATTTTGAGGCATGTGTTATACTTTCCTAAAAGCTTTTATATCACTAAGATAAAACAAAATTGAAAGCTCTCCAATCTAAATCTAAAGTAATAAAAACAATTTGTTACAAAACCTTATTTATAATTGCTGGACAAACATGACTTATATAAGATAACTGTTAGAAATAGTTATGCGTTTTTAAAATTTTAAATTCTGAAATAATAACCAAAAAATTTATTAATTCACCAATTTGAACTCGAGAGCTTATCTTTGAACTTTCAAGCAATATAGGACTCAAAAAGTCATCAACATTCATAAACTGCCAACAATCCTTACTAATTTGAAATGTTGATATTTATATTTTATTTCACACAAATAAGTATTATACATATAAGAAGGTATCTCTTGATTTGAACCTTTGATTAGCATATATATCTTAAAATTTTAACAAAATTGATGGTATTCGTTAATTGAATCTCAACTCCTAATATTAGAATTGAAACTATATCACACATAATACATATTTAATTTTAATCGAAGGTTTATAACTAGTTTAGTACTATTATAGTCATGTCCTTTTCTAATTCTTTATATATATTTACAAGAGTGGCCCAATTCTCTTCTTAAAGTGGCACCATTTCAATGTTTATAAGTTTGGAATTTCATTTATGTCTCCATTACTTTGGACATTTAATCTTATAACTTATTTATGAATCTAAAACTCATACAACTATTTATATGCAATGGACAACATTAGTTAACTTCAAACATGTGAAATGGGTTTGCGCAGACACATATTAATAACTTATTATTATCCATTAAACATTATAATTAAAGGTTACTAATTCAAAATTGGATTTTTCATTAATGGTATCCAATCTCAAGAGTTTTAAACTCATTTTCCAATAGAAGAATTTTTCATCTTTAACTCTTGGATGAGCTTTTTTCTAGTTTAAATCCACCAAATTTATATCCACGTCATATAACCTTGACATTATACCATCCTAAATCAAATTTTGATATAAAATTATTTAGTGTAGAATCAGTTTTTGTATTTGGAAATCACGATAATTGTGTATTTATAATTCTTTGATTTATGGTATGTTCGTCAAAAATAATTTAGGATTTATAGATTATAATTCTACAATTATAAGGCATGTAATTTTGCTCAAATTTGTATTATATTCTAAGAGAATTTTAAGTTTTATTTTTCTGATGCGTGTTAGAATTCATAGTTTGTGACTTTTGATTGAGCATAGTTACTTGCTTTTATAGGACGATCTTCATATGGATTATCAAGTGTAGAAATGCCCATTATATATCTAATTTTTTAATTGAACAAATAGAAGTGTTTTGAGCATTTCTTTTTTGCAAATTTTCTGCCTTTTTTTATCTCGATGAACCCGATAGCTGAGATTGCATTTTGGGTAGGGTTTTCTCTTGATTTGGCTCGCTTTGAGTTTAGTTGGTGGAATCCTATCATCTTTCAATGATTTTATTGTCAAGATTATGTCAAAAAAATGAGCCAGAAAAAGTTTGATCCAGTCATTAATGGCAAACAGGCCTGAGGAAGAAGAAAGGGTACTTATTGTAGGTATTTTTGGAATCATACAAATAGATTAGTAAAAACTCAATGGACAGGCCCAGCCTAACTATGATTAAGGTCGCTAGACCGAGTGATTAGATCACCAAAGGTGAACTTAGATAATTGGTTAACAAGGGTCAAAGTAACCTTACGTGTAGCTTTAGGTCATTGAGAATGAGGTCTAACCTGCAGATTGAAGCACATTTTTCCAGCCATCATCTAGAAGCTCACTATAGTTAAATCCGAGAAAGAATCAACTTACAAGTCTCAACTTGCAGGTATCAACTTGCGACTATCAACTTACAAAATTGGAAATTAATTAATTGCCTATTATAGAAATTCGTGAAGACCAATTCAGGATTTTTTTCCTTTTTTGAAATACATTAAGATTGAACACCCCAACCACTATAAATAAGGGTTAAAATCATTGTACAGAGGATGATCAGACAATCAACACATATAAATACTCAGTAAAAAAAGATGAAGAAATAAACTATGGTGGACATAGGCATTGTATTAAGCCGAACCATGTTAAAAACTCATGGTGTCTCTATATTTCTTTTTCTCTTTCTCTTTCTCTCTTTTTACACTCACAATTTGTAGTTAGGGTTCTGGACTTGGGTTGACTGAATTCACATGTCAATATTTTGGTGCTAGAAAGAGGGGCCTAAACTGCATCTGGTTAATTTTCCATCCAATTGTGATGGCTAGAGGAAGAACCACCAAGAGTTCAGACACTTTAGTTGACCAGCCGAAAGGCCACATAGAATAGTAATGGGAACCATTCTTCCTATGGCAGGCACTTCTGTCATCCCCACTATAGGTATTACCCTTGGCTTACCCCCAACTACCTACTGCTAGCCTGCTGTTATTGTTCTTGGGATTGATAGAGTGCAAACATGGCACCAACATCAGGAAGCACTTAAGAACATAGTGAGAGAGCTGGCTAAGGTGGTTAGAATACTGACATAGGCACAAGGCTTGGGCGCGTGAAGGTAGGTTGAGGTTATTGTGCCCAGAGGAGTATTCCAGCAGCCATGTGAAAGGGCCCAAGAGGAGAGGCCGATCAGAGCACTCTAGTGTGCTGATTCAACTTGCTCTTCTAATTTACGGACAAGGTTGAAAGTCCACCAGGCACACGAGGATCATAATAATTAGTGACACAAAGG
Source organism: Saraca asoca (assembly GCA_026873985.1). Lineage (NCBI taxonomy): Eukaryota > Viridiplantae > Streptophyta > Magnoliopsida > Fabales > Fabaceae > Saraca > Saraca asoca. The sequence goes on from JANHAO010019280.1 coordinate 5,115, forward strand.
TTCGCATCAAGTTGAAAGCTCGAATAGGACCAGTCAAGAACATATGTCAGATCAATATTCACATGGTCACAGGCAGAAAAGGCATAGAACCTTAGATCATCACTCCTACCACCAAGAAGGTAAAAAGAGCTAGCAATCTTCCAACTAGTGATTTGAGACACAAGACCTGATGGTAGAAAAGCTACTTCGGAGGGTAAAGTAGTTAGAAGAATGCCCTTGGCTCAAGATAGTTCAGATTGCTATGAGAAGAGGACACCATTCACTAAAGAAATCAAGACAGAGCCTCTCCCTCGCAAGTTTAAAATTCCCACAATCCTATAATACAATAGAGATAGTGATCCATATGATCAGCTAGATGTATTCGATGTATAGATGGATCTTCAAATGACCAATCCTCTAGTCAAGTGCCACATCTTCCCAACCACTCTTGGAAATACACCTCAGACATGGCTTAAAGGTCTCCCAACTCATAGCATTAATAGTTGGGAAGAATGTCAAAGGAGATTCACCAACCAGTACAAAGCACTAAAATCATAGCTCGCACTATCATGCCACATCATGATGGTCTTTCAGTAGAAGAACGAGTCACTGAAAGACTACATCATTTAGTTCAGGTGCGAGGTCAACAACGTGGAGAGTCCCTTAGATGAGAGCATCCTAATAATAATCTTAGTAGGACTTTGCAAGGATGGTAAGCTATATAAGAGCATATAAAAATCTCCAATAAGGGACCTAGGTGAGTTTTATAAACGAGCTATCAAAGATATTAGGTGGGAAGAAACCTTTGGCCCAAGGAAGTCCAATCAAAAGGATAAGGTGAATAGTTTCAACCAGAGTAAAAATTAAAGCAATGGCAAAAAAGGCAAAGAAAGTCAGAAGGATGGCTTTGATATTCAGGCTACAAAAAAGGCTAAGAGTGAATGACCTCAACATCCAAGTTGCCACAATAGCTACAGCATCCTATCAAATACTCAAGATAGGATCTTTACAACAGAAAAGAATAGGGAAGATTTTAGGAAGCCCAATCCCATAAAGGTTCCCAATAGGCTAAGAAACAAAGACAAGTTTTATGCCTACCATGATGAAATTAGGCATATACTTCAAATTGTGTGGTGCTCTAAGATGCAATTGAATATCTAATCAAGAAAGTTCGCTTCAAAGACTATGTAATGTAGCTTGTAGGTCAATAACTTTAGCAACCCCAACAACCAGTACAGTAGCAACGTTAGTGGACTCCTGAGCAGGAGAAAGCACCTATAGTGAGAACTATATTGACCATCTATGATGGGCCTCACATTGTAGGCACCTCAAACAGGTTGCATGAATGCTACATGCAAGAGGCAAACCCCGTCCTAACCATGGGTCATGGTGAATTTGAGAGGCTTGCCAAGAAAGTAAGATAACCTCAAACAGCATCACTTTTATAGATGAAGATGCACGAGGAGTATGTTCACCCCATAATGATGCATTGGTCATCTGAGCCAGAATTAACAATGCCAAGGTGCGAAGAATAATGATTGATATCAGCAGTTTGGTGAATGTTATGTACAGGGGATGCTTCGAGGTAGATGGGTTTGACATGGACTAATTAAAGCCTTCTCCAGAACCCCTTTATGGCTTCACAGGAGATGCAATATTACTAGGGTGTAGGCCAGGCTTCCCATTACTCTAGGAGATTTAGATTGCCAAGCCATTGTCCGACAGACTTTCTGATTGTAGATTATTTCTCAACATATAATGTGGTATTGGGGCAACCTATAATGAATGACCTACACATGGTCGCATTAACCAAGACACTTACCATCAAATTCCCATCCCCCAATGGAGTTAGATGTGTGCAAGGTGAGTAGCACATAGCTCAACACTGCTATAAGGATACGGTCAAGATAGGGGTAAGAGGGAAAAAGTTAATGTGGTTTTTGATGGAGAACAATGAGTTGGGAGCATAGTAGGAGTTAGCCATGACCTCAACCTACATGAGGTGGATGCAAACAAAGCAACTGGTCCAGTAAAGAAGCTAAAAGATGTAGAGGTCAATGGGGTAGATGTTGAAAGATACCTCAAGCTGGGAAAAAACTTGTCTCTGGACATGAAGACCTAGCTAGCTAAATTTCTTAATGTGAACGTAGATATCTTTGCCTAGAACCTTGAAGACATGGTAGGAATTGACCCCATGGTCATTGATTGATTGTTGAGGCCAATCAAAATTAGAAATTCATAAAACTGAGCTACCTAAACTACTTGTAGTATAGGCAATACTGAGTTAAGCCCTTGGATCATTTGGTGGATGATTTCAATCAGATTAGGAGGTAGAAATAAGGGGGTTGGCAAAAACTACACTAAGCTAACACTACAAACATAAATGAAAATAACAATAAACAAGCAACTAGCCCAAGGGAATCAACTTGAGATTAATGATCCTTGATCACTAAATGTTCATCCAATTGTTGAAAATCATAGCAAGAAACCTTGGAATGATTAATGAATCCATCTTAAGTAGTCAAGATTCAACCAAGTAAACAACACATCAAAAGCTCAATGCATTACTTAGTTTTCCTATCCTCTTCCTACAATTGATCATTAAGTAACAATCATATAACATCTAAATCAAATAAAGCCATTCAGCTCATATATTCATAGCAAAATAAAGAGAAAATAGGAAAGAAACCAGTAATTGAATGTAGAATGGAATATCAAGATCTCAACATAAATCTTCAAGTTTATTAACCCTTTATGCTGATTACAAAGTTTAGGCTTCCATGAAAGGTAGCAAATACAAAGAAAAGGAAGGAAAACGTCCTACTCTACAACTGAAAAACTAAACTTAAAACTACTCTAAAACTAAACTGAAAAACTAAACTAAAAGCTTCCTAACTAAAAGGACTTTGCTATCGGGGAAAAGAGAAGAGAAGAGAAGCTAGCTGCATGGTTAGTGAGTAGGCAATGATGGCTGGTCTGGTTGCTTGCTGCCACTCTTCTTGCATGTTTTACCCTTTTGTAGACTGATTCTTCTGGTTTTCTTCTGACTTACTACTCTCTAGCTGGTTGAGTGTCCATTGGGCTCAAGTTGCATGTTAATTAGGGGCCATAAAACCAAATTCTACAGAGGCCCAACTCACAGTAATTATGCCTCTATGTTGTAGCTCATTTTTCATGTCCATAATGATCCATTCAGCTCTGAAAGTCTCATAAGAAATGTAGCATTATGTCTTAGATTCCATTTGGGCTTAGTTTAACCTCAATTGGACTTATATAACTCCAGATATTGCATGATAATTACTCAGAGGTCAGACTGCCCGAGATAGTATTCTGGTCTTAAATTTAACTCCAAATTTAGATAGTGAATTGTGAGATTCAGCCTTGGAGGTCTTCATAAAGTTTGTAGAACCATGTCTTAGCTTTCCTACAAGATAAGAATCACATTAATTGGACAAGTTTAGCTCAAGTTATGACTAGAATATAGAAACTACTCAAAATGGCCAAATTATGCAGAATTTCTTCTAATGATGCCAATTGACATCACACCATAAATATATGCTAACACAACTGAAGTAAGTCATTTTAGACCTTAAAATGCTAAATGAGATGACAATTAAATAAGTAAAATATTTTGTTATTAGTCATGTCACATAAGCTTGATATTGACCCTCGTCATTAGCCAATTCACCAAAAGATGAGACCTGTAACTACTAAGCATTATGCCACTTTTAAAGAAGAAGTGGATAACTTTTAGCTTATAAATTTATCTGGGAAGCTCACTACCCAACTTGGGTAGCCAACCCTATGCTTGTAAAAAAGAAGAACAGGAAATGGAGAACCTGTATTGATTTCATAGGCCTTAACAAAGCGTGTCCAAAGGGCATCTTCCTCCTACCAAGAATTGATTAGCTCATGCATGCAACTGCTAGTCACTAGCTTCTCAGCTTCATAGATGCCTACTCGAGGTACAATTAAATCCTCATAAACACATAAGATAAGGAACACACTTTATTCATCATTGATCGTTGCCTATATTGTTAGAAGGTAATGCCCTTCAAATTGAAGAATGTAGGGGCAACCTACCAGCGGTTAGTTTCATGTTCAAAGAACAGATTGGAAAGACAATGGAAATGTATGTGGATGATATGTTGATAAAGTTTGAATAGGTCACCAACCACATATGCAATCTTAAGGAAATGTTTCAAATTCTAAGAAGATATCAGATAAAGTTGAACCCACACAAGTGTGCATTTAGGGTGGCTTTAAGAAATTTCCTCAGATTTATGGTCAATAAAAGGGGAATTGAGGTAAATCTTGAAAAGATCAAAGCACTTATTAAGGTGAGATCCCTAACCAGAACCAAGGATATACAAAGCCTTAATGGCCAGGTCACAACATTCAACAAATTTATCTCAAAAGTGATAGACAAGTGTGTCCCCTTCTTTGATGCATTGAAAAAGGCAAAACACTTTGAGTTGACCGAGCAATGTGAGGTCATTTTTAGTAGCTAAAGGAATATATGGGCCGAGTTCCTCTTTTGTCCAAACCAAAGGAAGGAGAGAAGCTCACTGTTTACTTGGGAGTATCTCAACATGCTCTGAACGCAGCCTTCATATAGGAAAAGGTGGAGCACTCAATTTATGATGTGAGCAAGAGATTGTTGGATGTTGAGACGAGGAACTCACCAATGGAAAAGCTTGCTTACTGCCTCATGATCGCATCAAGGAAGATGTGACCTTACTTTCAAGCACATAGCATTAAGGTGCTCACACAGTTCTCACTTAGGTAGATTTTATAGAAGACAGATACCTTAGGTCATCTACTTAAGTGGGCAGTTGAGCTAGCCCAGGTTGACATTGAGTATAAGCTAAGACTAACAATCAAAGGGCAACCCTTGGAAAATTTTATTGCAAAATTCATAGGCCTCATAGAGGAGGAAATAAAGGCCCCAAAGGCTCCATATTGGGAGTTATATGTTGATAGGTCATTAAGCAAACAGACGGTTAGGCAAGAGTGCTTCTTATCGGCCCAAAAAGGCATAAAATCCTCTGTGCATTGAGATTTGATTTTTAGGCTACCAATAATAAAGTAGAATATGAAACATTGTCAATAGGACTCCATTAGGTGAAAAAGATATGAGCTGAGAACCTAAAAATATTTAGCAATTCCTAACTTATAATTTGTCACATGCGAGAAGAATACTAGATAAGGGGGTCAAAGATAGCCATCTATCTTCAAAAGGTTTATGAACTACTTGTCTCTTTCTAGTGATGTGAGGTCAATCAGATTTCACAAGCCTAGAACATGCATACAGATGCATTAGCTCGTTTGGCCACAACCCGAGATGTAGATTTCCTAAGGGCAATCCCAGTGGAGTTCTTTCCATCACCAAGCACGGATCATAAAGATGTTGTGATGGCAATTACTATGGTACAGGACTCATGGATGAGTCCAATCTTAGGTTACCTACAAGATGGCAAGCTGCCATAAGATAAACTTGAAGCACATCATTTGCAAGCTTGGGTAGCCTCATATTGTATTTGAGATGACATGTTATATAAAAAAGGATTTTTAACTCCCCTCCTAAGGTGCAAGGAGGCCATAATTATGACACTGTCCTGAAGGAGATTCATGTCGATCATTGTAGGAACCATGATGGGGGTTGTTTTTAGCTTAAAAAGCACTCCGATAGGGATTCTATTAGCCTACAATGAAGCAAAATGCTTTGAACCTCATTAAAAGATGTGATAAGTGCTAGAAATTCACCAAGGTCCCATGAGCTCCACCATCTTACCTATAATAGATGGTCAGTTCATGGCCCTTCATAATTTGGGACATGAGCCTAATTGGACCACTCTTAACAAGTCACGAGAATTGCAAGTATATGGTAGTAACTATTGATTATTTCACCAAGTGGGTAGAAGCAAAGAAGTTAGTAAAAATCTCTTCTTTGAAGATCAAAAAGTTTATATGGACCAACATTACTTACAGGTTTGGAGTCCCTCAGTAAATCGTGACTAACAACGGCACCCAGTTTAATAGTGAACAATTCCTCAAGTTCTACAATAATCTTAAGATTGTAAAAGGTTTCTCTGCTGTAGACCATCCATAAGCCAATGGGTAAGTTAAGCCTATTAACAAGACCATCAAATAGATCTTGAAGACAAAGTTGGAGGCCAAGAAGGGAGCATAGGTAGACGAGCTATAAAACGTGCTTGAGGCTTACAAAACCACAAGTCGTCGTACTACAAAACAAACTCCCTTCTTAATAGTATACGGATCCAAAGCCATGATCCCAGTAAAACTTGAAATAACTTCGTAATGGAGAACTACTTTTAATCTAGAGGATAACAATCAGTTGCTCACTGCAAATCTTGACCTTGTGGAAGAGATAAGAGAAAAAGCTTGCCTCAGGATTGCGACATACCAATAGTGGGTCGTAAGGTACTATGATAGAAAGGTTTAATTTTGGAACTACAAAATTGGTGCTCTCGTACTACGCCTTATACTTCTTAGAGCTCGCAACGCCAATGATAAGACACTAGGTCTGAACTGGGAGAGTGCATACATCATTAAGAAAGACTTGGGGAATAGGGTTTATCACTTAGCAAATATGAATAGAGATGAATTTTTACAAGCTTGGAATGTTAAACATCTGTGCCCATATTTTTAATAAATTTTAGTTCCCCCTTTCTAATCCTGTAATATCATTTAGAAATTAATGAAAACACCTAAGTTTTTCCTTAAATTTTTATATCTGTGCTTATTAATTTTTGAATAAATTTTCAATAAAGTATTATATAGAAAGCAAACTATTCTCAGGGGTAAATAGAGCCATAGCTTGCTAGTTGGGCCTCATTCGAGTCAACCAAAAAGTTATCATTTGTAGCTTACTGGGCATTCATCTTGCTTCAAACCCCAAATCATGGCATTCATTGCTAGCCAAGGTACGACCTACCTGGGCATTCATTGCTAGCTGAGGTGCCACCTACTAGGCATTCAACCTAACAAATACACATTGTCTTGCTTGACAAATATACATTGTCATGGTTTGCTAGCTAAGACACATTAATGTGACCAACTAAGCGTTCAATTTGACTAATGCTTATTAAGCTATGGTTTGTTAGCTGAGGTATCGTATGCAACTTACTGAGCATTCAACTATGGAAACTGAGAAGAATCAAGTAGGAATACTATAAAAATTTCATTAAAAACCTTCTTCAACGAAGTGAATTTACATGTGAAAGTTTAAGAATGAAACTCAAAATTATAAGGTTATGGCCTACGAAGAAGGCTAGCCCTTAGTAGCTGAGCTCTTATAGGGTGGAGTGTCAACATATAGGGTAAGCAGGTCGTCTATCATTTGATCATCAGTAGCCTTCACAACCTGTGAGCTGCTCTCTTTTTGAATAACACCTTGAGTAAGAGAAACTCTACCCACGGACTGTGCACCTTTATTGGGAAAAACTACCCTCACGGCTTCCTCAAAGCCCTTAATGGACTCTTAAACATCCCCACCAAAAAAGGAGAAGTCCATTTCTTGGTGTTAGTGTATGCCCTAGAAGCCAATTATAAGATGATTGTTTTGCATACATTTTATTACATTTTAAAAGGCAATTCAATTATTATGTTTTTTATATCTATGTAATATAAATAAATATAATAATTGTCCCTAGAATAATTTGTTATTCTTAAAATATCCTTAGTCGAGTATTGTTGTGAATTAGGATAGTAATAATGTAGCGAGACTAGCATGTATGATGATTGATGATCAAAAGTCATAGATATGCGATATCAAGTCATTACATGAGTACATGTTAGAGAACAAAATGTACTGGATCAACCCACTATAAGAATGCTACATGGATGGTTATGTGTCATAAGAAATTCTTATAGTAACCATAATGTATGCAGTCCTTGGACCTAAAATCACCACGATTCCCTACATGAGGAATCATTTACTTTGACACTGTCTAATGTTACCTTTAATAGGGTGACCTAAAAGGCAGTGGTTAGGTATATTACAAATCATACGGAGGGATGTGTGTGATCTAGATGGGATTTGGTCCCTTCTTCTTAGGAGGAGTAATATCCACGGGCCCCTTGATTGAGTAGGACTAAGAAATGTATGGCCGTGCTCAAATGAATTAATATGTGATATTGATTCATTTGTTTTCAATTAGTCATTCAGGGATCAAG
>JANHAO010019281.1:0-13277 GCA_026873985.1 Saraca asoca
CCTGGTAATTATTAAATTTAGCATGCTTCAATAACTTGATTGTGTTGATTGTAAGAATCTTGACCTACCAAAAGAAACTAAAGCAGATGGAAAAACTAAACAAATAAAGAAGCAGTTTCTCTAAAGATAAGTGCCGCAGTTGCATAGAAGTAAACCTGAAATAAGGTGGGATGCTTGATTAGCCTAGAAGTTCAATGTGGAATTAGTATGTAGGCAAAAGGATTATGAAAAGTAAAATGCATGTATGAAGCCTTCTCTTCATATCTTATTGTAACATATCATTCATAATTTCATGGAGCCAGTGTCCACCAGTAGTTAAACAAAATCACAAGCTGGTGCACTGTTGCTTTTCAGTTGGCTTTTTTTCCTTGAATTTTCTGTGACTTCGCGCATTTTATGACGTTTTTGATCCTCCTTTTGTACTTCCTATTCTTTTAGTTTGCAGAAAGATCCAACAGATAGACTGTCGGCTCAGGAACTCATGGTATGTGTAAAGCTAATCTATATGAGTATACCATGTGTGGCAAACAAAAATAAGGATCATGTCTTTTACAACAGCCTTTCTGATGATATATATCTGATGTAAAATGCAGGGACATCCCTTTATCAATATGTATGAAGACTTGCATGTGGATCTTTCAGCTTATTTTGCCAATGCAGGATCTCCACTTGCAACCTTGTAACTTGGTATGTTCCACTACTGGCCTTCATTGAAAATTGAAAAGGAAAATTTATTTGTTTCGCAACATGTATAACTTAGAAAAATTAAAATGAAAGTTGATCTTCAATAAACAGAATGATATTGGATTCTATATTGAGGAAGTAGTTTGTAGTGTGAATGATACAATTTGTCCCATTTATTTTCTTACTCCATTTTTATTGCTGTTTATTATAATCATCACTTGCATATGACCTTCTATAATATAGGTCCTAAGATGATTTCGGAGAATCTTTTGGTGATTGATACAAGAGTTCGTTGACACTCCTACATATACATGTGCCGTTAAATTGCAATGGTTGGCAGTTTGTGAAGAACTTTCATGCTGAAGATATGAGTATTGGGGCCATACGACAAAATGTTTGAAATCTATTATTGGAATGAAATTTACTTTTGTACAATGATATGATTTGTACTGTATAATCTTGGTAAGAGATCAAAGTTTTGTCAATTTGTTGCTAATGCACCTACACTTTGAAACCTTTTTTTTTTCAAAAGGGAGTCTCACATTCTCATGAATGAATAATTGGGTGTATGGCTCATCGAATTGCCTTGAGTAATTTTGGGGTTCTAAGATACGTCACTTATAATCCAGATGAAGGCCAAATAGCCAAAGGTGCTTTTGGGTGATGGTTGCAGAGCCCCAAATCATATTTTGAGAAGCTACGGTACTGTTTGGGAAGCTATTTTTTTGTTTTCAAAAATAATTTTTTTGTTTTTTTTCTATAAAAATAAAAAAAATCTGTTTGACAATTTATTTTTAAAAACTGTTTTTTAAAAATTATTTTCTAAAAATGTAATTGAAAAAATAATTTTCAAGAAATATTAAAATGATGTTTTCTCTTGTTTTTGTATAAAATTATTTTCAGATTTTTTTTCAAAAATAAGAATACCTATTTTTATTAATGATAAAATTGTAAATAATATTAAATATATTTTTTTATTTTCAAAAATAAAAAAATACTTGTTTTTAAAATTTACATTCAAATAAATTTTTTATTTTTTTATTTTAAAAAAACAGTTTTTAAAAATTATTTTTAAAAAATTATTTTCAAAAAATAATAAAACAAAAGTATTTGAAAAGACTTCCAAGCAGGCAGGAACTCTTCTTGCCTTTTGATCTCTCAGAATGTGGCTTGTGGCTTGGCAACTGAGTCCTGACCATGCACAAAGAATAATTCTACTTACACAAAACTATTATTGTGAAACTCCTGTACCTACATTTGCGCTTGTTATATATAGTTGCAAATACAACTTTACTTTGATTTCTTAGTTTGATTACCTGTTACATACATTATCATTTATTTATAATTCTACATGCAATACAATTTGAATTAAATTGACTATATTTATAAAGTCTATTTAACTTTAGTTTGTGTTATATATAGGATTGTAAAAGGAACTATATATGAATGAAATAGAGATAATATTATTATATATAAAAAATTATCCTGTATATTGCAAAATTAATGAAAAGGAGATTACATTTTTAGTACACCACAAATAAGTATACATGATATAAGCCAACTCAGTTAGCCATGCTAAACTTAATCCTATAAACATATCAATGAAGGCAAAAAAAAATAAAAATACTTGTGTAAATATTAGGAATTTAGGATATAAAGAAAAGAAGTCCAGAAAATCTGGGTGTGTTATGCTTTTCTCTTAAATTTTCTTTGAGGCTTCAAGTCAATAACAATAACAGAGATGTTATCTTTGCTTTCCCTTTGGTGGGCAATTCCTGATAGATACTCTGCAGCATACTGTGCTGCAGGATCAACTTCATTGCCTCTTGCTGCAGATTGGTCATTGCCATACTTCTTGAGCCAAAGAAGAATTCTCCTTCTTGCAATCTCACAAGCTTCTTCATTTGTCATTACATCCCATAAACCATCACTTGCTAGAATAAGGCACTCGTCGTTTTTATCCCTACGCACAAACCTGACTTCTGGGTCTGGAATTATCCATGGCTTTAGGTACCTATCTCCTAGTAAGCACGAAGGAAAATTAGATAAAAAGGATTGGATTAAGAAAATAAGCAAAGTTTATATAAATTAAGGCAACTAATATCATTCAATAAAGGGGAGTATCTATGTGATGCCTTAATCAGCAATTTGATCATGAAGATTATAAAAAGTGTCAAACTAAATTAACAACCATGATGTTGGATTGGGATTCCTGTACTGCAGAGATCCCGTCGAGAAAGAAAAAGACTGTCCTCTCTTTTTCTCTCTGTTGTAGGACTCTTTGCCGCACTGTAAGGAATCCAATTTTCTATAATGAACATAAATAATTTCGTTTGTAATTTAGTAGTTTGGTAATTGAATGATTTAACGGAAAGTAATCTGAATTTTAAAAGATAAAACCATGTTTCATATCTGGGGGATGAAATTGAGAATATTGATATTGAAAAGGACATATATACCTATGGACCTTGACATTGCCAAAACACCAAGAACCCTGTAGCCGTTCCACTGTATGACCCTTCCTCCTGCAGCTTCTATCCTTTCCCACTCGTCCTCTCTATTTGGCTGCAAATCAAACAAAGGAAAATACAATTTCAGTGCTCCACCGGACAAATTCAGCTTCTATTGCGTGACCTGCACTACAAGACTAGAAGGAAATGTCTTACTTTGTGGTCAGCAGACAATGGCATGGCTTCTTTTCCACGGCACAAGACTGCTCTTGAATCCCCACAATTTGCAACCATTATGTGTGTTTGGCTTAAAATGGCAACCAAAGCAGTAGAACCAACAGTCTCAGGAGCAAGAGATTCAATACTAGATTCTGAATTATCTCTATTGCTTCCATTGTTTCCTGCAACTTCATCATCAACTTTCTGAAAACAATTAGCAAATGCTTTCCTCCAAAGGTCCTGCCAATTCTCTCCTCCGTTTAAACTTGATTCTGTTGCTTCTATTTCTTCAATCAATGCTGAATGAAGACGCTCCCGGCAATAGTTAGCAACCTGTGGATAATAAGGCCTCTTAGTCTAAGAAGCACAGATACAGACACATGATACATGACTCAATATGACAGATATAACTACATGTAACGAACGACAAAACATATATCTGTGTATAAAAGTCAATAATTATGTCAGTATAAACGTCAAACAACATAAAAATTGCATAAAATATATAAAAACAAAGTCATTTTTGAAAGGCATCTAATAGGTGTCAAACCATGCGTGGATGGTAGCGGGTCATGTGAGTGTTGTTGAGTGTCAAGTGTCTGACATGTGTAGAATATAAACATGAAGCATTTTTTGAACTGTCCATACTTTTCTAAGCTCTAGCCCTAAAACCTCAGCAATATGAATGAACTCGGAGAATAAATAGATCAAACCAACAATTTTAAGGCATACCTGACATCCCCCATGTCCATCATAGACCCCAAAAAAGTGTGCTACTGAGTTTTTTGTGTTTCCATTCACATGATCCAGCATGAACATATGTGAAGGGACCTGCAAAAGCTGAGGCACAACAGCAACTGCATCTTCCATTTCTGGCCTTCTTCCACAAACTGACAAGACACCCCAAAGAGGTCCACCACTCAATTCAATATCATTTGTGCTGCTTGTTCTGCATATTTTCTCCTCTAATGGTTTCAGATCAGACCCATCTAATCCATTACTTCCATCTTCACACTCAAATGCCATGTTCTTCCTTGGCTCTGATACTTTCAAACTAGACTTATCAAAGATATTATCATCGTCAACGTTCATGGTAGTTGTTGAATCTTTCTCAGAACAATTACTCCTCAAAATTGAAATTTTTTTGCCACGAACACTGATGACATCATGAGCTGAAGATCGTGAGCACAAATTATCAACTGCTAACATGAATTCATGTTGTGAACTAACATCTATGTGACTTTCACTTGAGCTAGAGTAAGATTCACAACCCTTCATTTCATTTGAGGGGTTTAATATCAAAGCTGCTGTATTAGTCATAAGCTTTAGGCCTGTTATCTCCACTGCTGACTCCTTTTCGATCAAATTCCCAACTGTAAATGGCACAGCAACCGTTGAAGATATTTCCTCCATAGCCAATAGGCTTACTTTGCCTTAAATAGAAATGGCTTTCTTCGTATGAGCTAGTACTAGCCTTCAACCACTTTTTCTTTCCCCTTCTTTTTCCTTGAGCCTATTTTCTACAAGATGGTTCAAATTAATCCATCATATAATAACAGCAAGACACCTACTGCAGGGAATCAAAGAAACAAAAAACTTTTCTTCTCCTGAAAAAGAAGCAGTCAAAAAATGTTTGATAGATAATACCCTTTTAAGATGAGTTATATAGGTATAAAAATTCAAACTTTATATTTTAGTAGTGAAGCTAAATGCTAGAATAGCCCTCTAAACTTCTTCTGACTTCACCTGTTTTGGAATTCTCTGTCAGATTCTATTATCCAACAGGGCACAGGTGATGTCTCCAAATCTTCATATTTCTACCTTTCTCACCAAACCCTTTGATCCCTGAAAAAGGAGACAAGCGAATAGATGAAGCAAGAAACCAAATCTCAAAATAATTGACAAAGTCAGTGACTCTGTCTTTCTCAAACTCTAGCAGGCACAAGACAAGGAAATGGGGTCATTGAAAATAACAAAAAATAAATAAGCAAACAGTATACAGAAACCGCCCAACTTATAGTTTACAAGCATGAAAACAAGAGGTTCCCTACATCTGAGGCAACTTACATTAACCATTTAAATTACACTGATTTATTCCCTCTTCTGTTACTTTCATTTGTCAACAGCAACAGTCATCACCTTAAATTATGCTATTGAACAAGAGGCAAATATGATAATCTTGGTCATGTGAACTCCAACCATCTTCTTCCAAGGATAGATATACATCATAATATTACATAAAATCAATTACAAACTGACACATAAATCATTTAATCAAATATAATTAAGTATCATTATACATAAATTTATAGTTGATTTAATGTAATATATGACATGTATATAAGTTTTTCGCTATATTAGTTCAACTATGCCAAAATTTAAAGTGCAGTGAGACTAATCTCTTTTCAACAGTGAAAGCACAGGAAAGTTCTGATGAATTAATAATCTTGAGGTGCTTACCTTCTATAAATCAAGATTCTGCGTTTAAGAGTGAAGGAGAAGGGCATGGAGAGGAAGAGAAGCCTCAACAGGTACATGGATGTTTGGAGTTATTGGTAATTTACTCTTCTCAACAAACCTAAGCAATGCCTTGTCAGTATTTTCTTCATCAAATTCTTCTGTTTTTAGCAGCACCAAATTAATTCTCAGCTTTTGAAGTATATTATTTGAAAAAAAAAAATGCTTTGTACACGCGTCTATTCAATCACACTAAAATCATATTTGTGAAAAAAAAGTGGTACCCTCACATAAATATTAATATTGTTCCTACTCGCTTATTCTCTCGTATTCATTCACTCTCCTTTGTGAATAATTTAAATTCTATTTTTTTATGACAAAAAAATGTGTATTTTGCATGTAAAAATAAAGGTGAAAATAACATCTTTCACATAATATGAAATCATAATAAAATATGAATTTTCTTTTTTTTTTTTAAAGAAGGACGCGAATTTATAACAAGATATAAATAAAAAAATATATGTTTTCATCTCTTGAAAATAATAATAATAAAAAAATTCTGATCCTTGAGAGTATCAGATATACGTGGCTTGCTAATATGACTCCAAATTATTCACAAACTAATGCATTATTTATATTTGATTTTGGTGCAATCCTAAAGTTCCAACGCATACAGCCATCTTTATGTTACGTTAAATCCTACCAACAAAATGAAAAGGAAGTTCAGGCAGCCTCCCAATTTGTCGCCTTGCTGGGCGATGCAAGCAGATGACACATAGCTCTTTTTCTTTATTATATTCTTCAACTAATTAATTGACAATATCATATCCATTAAATATCTCGAGAGCCCATTTTTTTTATTCTGGAAATGTATTAGATACATAGATTATCAACCAATACAAGATTTAGAAGTGGAAGTCATTCTAATCTCAATCTCTCTCATCCATTATGGCCTTGTTTGACTATATATATATATATATATATATATATTGTTTTGCTATATTTAACTAACCATTCAACTTCAACAACTATGAAGATATTTAATCAGAATTTTCTGATTCAGTATCCAGTATCTAT
The DNA here is from genome assembly GCA_026873985.1 of Saraca asoca. Classification (NCBI taxonomy): domain Eukaryota; kingdom Viridiplantae; phylum Streptophyta; class Magnoliopsida; order Fabales; family Fabaceae; genus Saraca; species Saraca asoca. The sequence goes on from JANHAO010019281.1 coordinate 6,888, forward strand.
TTTTTTAAGCATATGGATTTGTGAGTATTGTATTCTCCCAAAATTTAAAATAATTTTCTTGACAAAAATTTTAATTTTTTTCCTCTTTTAAGTCAATGAATTTTTATGTAAAAAAATTATACTATTTTTCTTTTTTACTTACAAAAAATTGTAATAGACAAAAAATGTTCTTGTATACTTCGAGAAATTTCTATAGTTCTAACTATATAATATATGTTTTTATTCATAAGACCAATTATTAATTTTATAATATATATAGTTATTAATTTTTTAGACCTTAAAAACTTTTAAAATTGATCATTTTATATTTATTTATTGGATGTCATAAAAACACTAATCATAGTTGTTGTGGGTATTTTTGGATTTATGCGAATGAGCTGGCAAAAGTTTAATAGATGAGTCCAATTGGATAAAGCCTTACTTAAGACTGAGGTTGTCGAACAAAGGAACCAGATTGCTAACCGCGAACTTAGATTACAAGACAAGGCTAAGGCAGTAACTCTAACTCGTTGGGGATGAGCTATAACTTGCTAGTTGAAGTATGCCACCTTAGCCATTTTTCAGAAAACTCACTTTAGTTAAACCCGATAACAAGACCAATTTGCATGGCCAACTTGCAGATAGCAACTTACAATAGTCAAGTTACAAATAATTTATTATTATTCTTTCTTTTTTTGGATTACAACTGTAGCACTCTAGCAACTATAAATAGGGGTTAAAATCATTGTATAAGAGAGGCCAATTTTAAACCTATAGAGCAACTTAGATAGAGAAAATTGACTTATATGATCTCTGTAAATATATCATACTCTGCAAACATATTCCCAGAAATAGCATTGTCGTGGACGCAAGGGTCAATCAACTGACTTTAAAACTCCTATTGTCCTCTCTTTATTCTTCCTCTTGCCTTCCCCCTCTCCTTATCATCTCCCTTTTACACTTAACCGGATTGTAGTTTGGGGTTTTACTGAACTTTTCTTCTTGACAGAATTTGGGCTTATCAAATTCCATCGTCAACATTTTGACACTAGAGGAAGGGCCCCATACTATATTCTGGATAATTTCCCATACAACTACGATGGTTAGGGGAAGAACCACCTGAGGTTCAAACATTCCGATTGATCAGCCGGAAGATTACGTACAATAGCAACGGGAACCAATCTTTCTAGCAGCAAACACTTCCATTGTTCCTGCCACAGGTGTCGCCTCTGGCTTACCCCTATGGCCTAGCACTAGCCTGCTGTTATGGTTTCTGATGCTGATGCAATACAAACGTGGCACCAACATCAGAAACATTTGAGAACACAATGAAAGAACTGACTGAGACGGTTAGGGTGCTGACATAGGTACAAGCCCTGGGTATGAAAAAGCGGGGTCGCTACACCTAGAAGAGAACCTTAGTGCGCTAATTCAGCTTGCTCCTCCCATTCACAAACAAGATCAGAGGTTTATCAAGCTCGTGAAAACTATGATGGTTCATGACATAAGAGCTCGCATCAAGTGGAAGGCTCCAACAAAACCAACCAAGGAAATACCTCAGGTCACCACTCCTACAACCAAAGAGGTAAAAGGAGCCAACAAACTTCTAGCCAGAGATCCGAGACACGAGATCCAGTGATAGAAGAGCTGCCCCAGAGGATAAAATAATTAGAGGAGCACCCTCGAGCTCAAAGTAGCCAAGACCGCTATAGGGAAAGGATTTCATTTGCTAGCGAGATAGAGAAGCAGCCTCTTCCTTATAAATTCAAAATCCCCACGATCTCGCAATACAATGGGGATAGTGATCTATACGACCATCTAGATCCATTTAATGTATAAATGGATCTTTAGATAATCAATCTATTGGTCAAATGCCGAGTCTTCCCAGCCACCCTTAGAGACATACCTCGAACGTGGTTTTGGAGTTTCCTAGCTCGCAACATTCGTAGTTAGGATGAATGCCAGAAGAAATTCATCAACTAATATAAAGTGCTAAGAAAATAGCTCCCACCACCTTGCCACTTCGCAATAGTCCTTCAACGAGGGAATGAATCACTGAAAGACTATATCATGCAGTTCAGGCATGAGGTTAACAATGTGAAGAATCCATTCAATGAGAGTGTTTTAATAGAAATCTCAGCAGGACTCTGCAAGAATGGAAAGCTATATAAGAACATATACAAACCTCTAGTAAGCGAATTGGGCAAGTTTTATGAATGAGTTGCTAAATAGATCAAGTAGGAAGAGACTTTTGGCATAAAAAAGTCTAAATAGAAGGACGAAGTGAACATCTCCATCCAAAGTAAGAGGAGCATCGAAAGTTAGAATGACAACTCTAATCACCAGCCTGCAAAGAAGGCAAGGACCAAGTAACCTTAATGTTAGGATTACCATCCTATTTGAGACCCCGGATAGGATATTTGCAATGAAAAAGGATAGGGAAGACTTCAGGACACCTAGCCCCGTAAGAAGTCCCCATTGGTGCAGAGACACAAGCAAACACAAGCAAGTTTTATGCCTATCATAATGAGGTCGAGCACAACACTTTGGATTACTAGGCACTTAAATATGCGATTGAGGATCCGATCAGAAAAGGTTATTTAAAAGATTATGTGGTGCAACTTGCAACATAGTAATGTCGACAACCATGATAAGGCTCTAAGCAAAAGCAAGCAGATGCTATGAAAACCATGTGATTCTATAATATCATTCGGAAGTCAATAAAAGCACCAAAATTTTCCTTAAAATTGACACGACTATGTGTTGAATGAGATTGTGGCAAAATACTACATAGAATGGAATTGAAGCCCTATGGAGTTGGAATACAGGACATCTGCTTGAAAAAAGGCCTTTAAGAGCTGTCCGGAGAGTAACTTTTTAGCCACCCCCGTTGACACTCCAAAGACAAAATCGTAAAGAGTTATCCGAGGAGCAACTTTTTTAGCTACCCTCGTTGACGCTCCAAAGACAAAATCGTAAAAAGCTATTTAGGGAGCAACTTTCTTAGCCACCCCCGTTGACGCTCCAAAGATAAAATTGTGAGGAGCCATCTGGGGAGCAACTTTCTTAGCCATCCCCATTGATACTCCAAACTAGACAATAACTCAGCATGCATACGACCAACTCTCAGGCACTGCATGCATGCAATCATCTACTCAGTATGCATACGACCAGCTTTTAGGCACTGTATGCATGCGACCTCTTCCCTAGCACGTATGCGACCAACTCTTAGGCACCGCATGTATGCAATCATCTACTCAGCATGTATACGACCAACTCTCAAGCATTGTATGCATGTGACCTCTTACCTAGTATGTATGCAACTAACTCTCAGGCACCGTATGCATGCAATTATCTACTCAACATGTATATGACTAACTCTTAGGCACCGCATGCATGCAGTTATCTACTCAGCATGCATACGACCAACTTTCAGGCACCATATGCATGCGACCGCTTATCGTGCACGTATACAACCAACTTTTAGGCACCGGATGCATGCAATCATCTACTCAGCATGTATATGACCAACTCTCAGGCACTGTATGCATGCGACTTCTTACTCAAGCACCGTATGCATGTGACCTCAGCATGCATGCGACAAACTCTTAGGCACCGCATGCATGCAATCATCTACCCAACATCCATATAACTAACTCTCAAGGACCATATGCATGCAACCTCTTACTCAGGCACTGCATATGTGCAACCATCTACTCAGCATGCATGCGACTTATTCTCTTAACAATGTATGCATGTAAACTATTACTCAGGCGTGAAGGCACTAAAATAAACTCATTGCCTGCTAAGGCACATCCATGCGACCTATAAAACGCAGCTTTCATGTGACATGTTATTCTAAAGCGCAGCTCTCAAGCATCAAACTCGTGCTAGTTAAGGCGCAGCTTTCATACGACCTACCTAGGCACTCAAAACTCATTACGAACTAAGGCACTTTGGTGCTTAAATTCATTATCAACTGGGAAGCATTAATATGACTGATTGGTCATTCAACTTAATATTTTATTTAACTGTGATTTACAGGAATTTGTGTCAACCTACATATTATCTTCTAAGGTATATAGAACATCCAACACGATGCACTTAGAAAAGTGAGCAAATATGAAAAGTTCATTCATTAAAAACTTCATTCAACAAGGTGAATTTACATATGAAGATTCAAAAGTTTAAGTCAGAATAAGCCTACAGTTACCATGTCCTAAGAGGAAAGTTGGCTTCAAAAAATTAAACCATGGTAAGCTAGAGAATCAACGAGCAAGCCAACCACTCTAGCTATTCCTCGTCTTCCTAAGCTAAAAGCTCCTCCCTCAGCCTCATTACCCTAAGGTACTTGGAGAAACCAAGATGGTTAACTTACCGTTTAAGGAGGCAAAAGAACATAGATGGAAGGGTTGAATTCAATAGCATAACCATGAGGAGGTTATGAAAATTGTAATGAAAATTCCCAAGATCCTCATATAGGAATTATCCATGGGAACTTCCTACGTAGCAAGCCATACATGCCTTATAGCACTTCAATAAAGATCCAGATCATCAGAAACATGGAGAGCTCAGTTAATGTACCCATTAGGACATTCTGCGAAAAAAGAAAGTTTTTCACACCTTATATAGACTAGTATGACTTCACCAATATATATAGAGATTGTCCAATTACCTTTGATCAAACGGTCTAGCAAGTAAGGTTGTCACGCCAATGACTATAAAAGATGCGCATTAAATGCATGGTTTGGTATAGATAAAATAGTAAGACAAGAAGTCTAAATGATAGCACTGCAGATAATGATCATAAGTTTTTGCCAACAAACTTCACCTCTCAGTTCGTTCTATCTCAGTTCGTTCTAGCTCCCAGTCCGCAGAACGAACTGAGAGCTGGAGGTAGAGCTGTCAAAATGGGTTGGGCTCGTCAGATTAGCCCACCCCTCAATGTAAATGGGTTGGGTTGGGTTAAGGTTTTACTAACCCATTTGGAAGCGGGTTTCTGAGCCTACCCTGTTTGGGTTGTGGGTTAAAGGCAGGTTGAGACAGGTTAACCCGCTAGTTTTAACACCTGAAAAAAAAATGAAAAGGACCAAATTGGCCTAAAAAAAAAAAGACACCACGCCCGGCCTTCCCTTCTTTCTTTTCCCAATTTCCCACTCAGCTTCGGCTTTCTCCAAACCAAATCCATAAGCTTCTTCCTCTCTCTCTCTCTCCTTCAGCCAGTGCCATCACCGCCCAGCAAACCTCCGGCCAACGAGCTTCCTTTTTTTTCAGTGTTCCTTTTTCCCTGGCATCTTTCAATCTAAGACTCCAAGCCGAAAGCTACCACAACAGACAGCACCGGCCATTGACCCACTGTCCTTTGTTCGATCCTCCCTTCTTCGATAATGTCCGACCATCTTCTTCCTTCTTCTCTGACTTCTTATGGCAGTAGCTCCGACTAGCAGCTCGTCATTCCCCTGTTTCAGCTGGTTCGGCTAGCAACCTCCACGGGCTTGTCAACGAGGCTTTTGCTGGTGGCCAGCTAGCGATCGGTACTTCCGAGTCCGGTGAATATTCCTAGATCATTAGATTTATTTTATAGTAATTCTACAGCTAATTTTTCAAGATATTTAAGTCGAAACCTTTAACAGTATAAGTTCAACCAGCAACTTCTATAGGCTCACCAACGACATCCTGGGTCTGACTGAGCTGGCTACTAATATTTTGGAAGCTGGTAAGTAATCCTAGAACAAAAGATTTATTTTATAGTAACTCTACATCAAGTTTCCAAGAAATTTCCTTGAAACTCTTACTATTATAGAAAATTGTTTCTTTTATGTTGTTAATTGAATATAATGAAAATTTTTAAATGAAATTTATTTTCTTAATTAGATAAATCATGGACTCTGTGACTATGAATCAAAGTATTAATTTGGATGATAATGAACTAGAAAGTGCTATGAATGAATCTATTTCAACAATTGGAGGTGATCGGCATAGGGTGGTTGCTAAAAGGCCTAAACAATCCTTTGATGTTTGGAATTATTTTACAAAAAAGGGGATTAGTAAAGATGAGATACAAAGGGTAAAATGTAATGCATGTAAAATAGAGTATAAAATATGGGGGTAAAGAATATGGGACTTCTACGCTAAGATGTCACATACGAAGATGCAAACTTATAAAATTTCATGATGTGGGACAAATGATTGTTGATACTGATGGGAAAATGAGGTCTAGAAAATTAGACCAAAAAATTACACGTGAGTTATTAGCCAATGCAATTATCAAACATGATTTGGCTTTTTCATTTGTTGAATATGATGGCATTAGAACTTGGGTGAACTACTTAAATCCTAATGTTATTCCTATTTCAAGAAATACTCTTGTTGCTGACATTACAAGAATCTATTTGAGGGAGAAAGAGAAAC